>JAOXOE010071974.1:0-29336 GCA_028565055.1 Phoeniculus purpureus
TGAAGGGTGGGTGTCAGGAGGATGGAGCCAGGCTCTTCTCAGTGTCATCTGATGATAGGACAAGGGGCAATGGGTGTAAGCTGGAACACAGCATGTTTCATATGAATGTGAGAAGTAACTTCTTCCCACTGAGGTTGATGGAGCACTGGAAGGGGCTGCCCAGGGTGGTTGTGGAGTCTCCTTCTGGAGATGTTTAAAACCCACCTGGATATGTTCCTCTGTGACTCGGTCTAGACGATCCTGCTGTGGCAGGGGTATTGGTCTAGATGATCTTCCAAGGTCCCTTCCAATCCCTGATGGTCTGTGATTCTGTGATCCACCATTCTGAACATCACTCCCTTCCTCCTTCTTCCCCCAGTTGCACATTGCTGAACTTGACAACTGGAATTATTATGGAATATTATTATTATTATTATTATGGAATATGTCTTTGTTCAGTTGATGTCAGCTGTCCCAGCTGTCTCCCCTCCCAGCTTCTTGTGCATCCCCAGCCTTCCTTGGCAGGGCAGCATGAGATGAAGCTGAAAAGTCCCTAACTTACTATAATGCACCGCTCAGCAACAACTGAAAGATCGGTGTGTTATCATCTTTTCTCTTCCTAAATCCAAAGCACAGCACTACACTACTACTATGAAGACAATTAACTCTAGCCCAGCTGAAACCAGAAAAACCTCCTCAATAAAATTTAGAGGTTACAGACAAAGAAATAAAGAGAAGATGATCTCTAAGTGCCATTTTCATTTGAAATGATCTGTTGATTTATTTAGTAGTGTGGCTTACAGGAGTCTAATAATAATCCAATTCTAATAACTTTAATGCTGTTTTCCTTTAGAAAAGAAAAGGAATTTTCATTTTTTACGAAACCCAGTATTTTTCTCTATGTTAAAATTTCTAGAGATCCCATACTTTCCATTTAAACCTATGATTTAAAAATCTAAGGTTGCATACTTGCTGGTTGTTTCCATATATTAAGGGTTTAACTTACTGTTTGAGCGCTTCACTCTGGGTGTTCAAAGGCTGTGCATAGCTTTCACAGATGGAGACAAGAAGCAGTGAAGCATAGAGGGGAGGCAGGAGGGATTCTCACATGACTAACTCTGCTCCGCTTCTCATTTCATGTGAAACATCCCATGATAAGTAAGAGCTGCAAGAACGTGCACATCCATATTCCACTTCTGACAACATCAGTGGTTTGATCAGCCAGTGGAATATTAAATACGTTCAGGATTTCAGATCCCTAGTGACCTGTGGAAAGGTGTCAGCACACCTGCTGTGTATTGGCATAAGAGGCTCAGCTGAGTCAATACAATCTCGGTGTCCTCACTGAAAGGAAAAAGAATAAGGAGACAGGCAAAACTTTGTAGCACTTGGCAAATACATTAAGTCTAAACTAGGGAGGTTTTTCCCCACATGTTTAAGGAACATATAAGCAGATATTGCTACAATAACTGATGTTAAACCATTCTATTTTATTCAAATTGTGAAATGCTTTGGATGAGGAGTTACAAAGACAATGAAACGTACCCTTTTCTTTTGACCAGAACTAGTTCTCCACTGTTCTTTACACACAAAGTACTGTATAAGACAGTGCAACAAATCTGCAATAAATGCAGGGTGAGGCATCTAGTTTCAGTTTTTTCATGGGCCACAATTAAGTTTAAACTTGATGAGCTTTCATTCTTAAATATCAACCCGTTCTGTTACTCAGTGGAGCCACAGAAATAGTTTAAATCAGTATCTTCAGATAAACGTGGGCCAAATCTACTTACTGAAAGAGCTTGGGATGAAAACGTACCCTTACTTGATCAGTAGAGTTTTGCTATTGATTTCAACAGGACAGGATTTGGGGGTTTAGGGGAAGAAGAGAAAAAGCCCATTCTGAGACACGTGGTTTTGTCTTGCTGAGCACCAAATCTGCTGTTCATCCTCAGTGGTTGTATACAGACATTGTCGAAAAGGGATCTAGGTGATCCTGCTCTGGCAGGGGGATGGGACTAGATGATCTTTCGAGGTCCCTTCCAATCCCTAATGTTCTGTGACTCTGTGATTCTGTAATTAATCCTGAACCTACCTGCTTACTAAAACTCTAAAGGGAAAGCATTCAGTTGAGCCCACAGCACAGCTTATTTCATAGGAGAGAGCCTTCAGCACAACATGGCTGGTGCCCCAAAGACCCTGGCATCTAATTTATCAAACGACACAGCAAATGAAAAGACACAGCAAAAAAGCAAATGTTACCTTTAATATTTATTAAAGGGAACAACATAAATGGAGACGAAAAATAATGATAAGCACAGGTCAAAGCTAGAATTACTGACAATATTATAAATTACGTTCTCAGAAGGCAATAATTTGCTATGTACTAGGACATGCTTCAGTTATAAATAGGAAAATAGTGAACTTCAAGCACTGTTTTCCATCTATGTAACTTCATTGTACATCTCTTTCTCCTCTTATAGACCACAACACGGGCACTGAAGCAGCAAACTCATCTGCCACCAAAATGACTTTACACAGTCTACTAAAAGACCTCATTTTCAGGGATAGTGAAGTAATAAAGCAAGTCTTCCTACATTTTTACAATCAAATATAACAAAGTTCACTGTCTTTGGTGGAAAGTTCCTTTACCAACCATTGATAGACTCCTGGAAAAAAGACCAGGACTCCCACGTCCCTTTCTCCTACACTGCTCCCCAGCAGGTGAGTCCCCAACCTATACTGGTACCTGGGGCTGTTCTTACCCAGATGCAAGACTCCACACCTACCCTTGTTATACTTCATTAAATATCTCTCTGCCCAGCTCTCCAGCCTGTACAGGTCCTGCTGAATGGCAGCACAGTCTGCTGGGGTGTCGGCAACAACACCCAGCTTTGTGTCATCAGCAAACTTGCTGACACTGCACCCTAATCCCTCATCCAAGTCATCAATGAATAGATTGAATAGGACTGGTCCCAGCACCAACCCTGGGGAACTCCACTAGATACAGGCCTTCAACTAGACTCTGGCTCATTGACCACTACTCTCTGGCTTGTATCCTGCAGCCAGTTCATGACCCACCTCGATAATCAAGTCCACACTGCCTCAGTTTGGCTGTGAGGATGCTGTGTGAGACTGTGTCAAATGCCTTCCTGAAGTCAAGATAGATCACATCTGCCATCATCTGTCCACCTGGGTATGCCCTCATCAAAGGCTATCAGGTTGGTCAAGCATGACTTTCTCTTGGTCAGGACTGATGGAGCCACATTTCTGTTTGCTAACTCTAAGTTACTGCTTTTTTTGGGGAAAAAAAAGCATCATGCATGACAGAAAAAACTACTGTAATTGTATTTGTACATGTTTGTACAAATACAAAATATATTTGTATTCAAATTCATGCAAGTTATGTAGGAATTTGTTACTGTCAGTCAGTTTTGCTTATTCAGTCTTCTAAGCAAAGCATGAAATTCCTTGCAGGAAAAATTGAGCCTAATCTACCCTTCCTTTATTGAATCTAGGTGAGGGTAATAAAAATACTGAAAGCAGTAGAAACTGAGTGGGAATCTGAACAAGAAACTTCAGTGAGTACTGAGTCCAGTTTTGGGTACCACAGTATCATTGTGGTGCTGAAGCAGGGCCAGAGAAGGGCAGCAAAGCTGGGGAGAGGGCTGGGGAACAGGCCTTGTCAAGAGTGACTGAGGGAACTGGGGTTATTTAGTCTACAAAAGAGGAGGCTGAGAGGAAGTCTTATTGCTCTCTGCAGCTACCTAAAAAGAGGTTGTAACGAGACTGGTGCTAGTCTCTTCTCCCAAATTACTAATACTAGGATGAGAGGAAATGGCCTCAAGTTGTGTCAGGAGAGGTTTAGTTTGGATATTAGGAAGAAGTTCTTTCCTGAGAGAGTGGTTGGGCACTGGAACAGGCTGCCCAGGGAGGTGATAGAATCACCATCCTTGGAGGACGAGAGGGCAGGGTCTGAAGCTGCCAGGGGAGGGTTAGGTTGGATGTTAGGAAGCCCTTCCTCATGGAAGGGGTGACCAGATACTGGAATGGACAGCCCAGGGTGGCAGTGAAGTCCCCAACCCTGGAGGTATTGAAGAAAAGACTGGACATGGCACTCAGTGCCCTGGTCTAGGTTGTCGTGATGACGGGTCCGTGCCTGAGCTTGATGAGCTCAGAGGTCTTTTCAAGCCTTGATGATACTGTGATTCTGTGACAGTGACCCGTTACCAGTCAGACTGATCTGACTATTTTACTCACTTCCATTGTCAAAACGACGGTCTAATTTTTTTACTTCATTATTTTTGGATCTGCCTTCCTTCTCTGTTAATTCAAAGCTATTACTGTGTCTTCTGTACTTTTGAAGTGAAGATTTATCATCACCTTCCATCAGCTGTATTCACTTGTTTGGGCATTCTTTATTAATTTCTCTTGTAAATACTTCTATTTAGAGATGAAACTGCAGAAATAAGGAAAGTTCATACCAGATGGCACCTAAATCAGAATGAGCAGACTACTGTGTCAAGCTTTTGCAACCTCTGTATTTTTCCTGGTTTACTACTGCTGACAAATGTAATTAAGAGAGAAAAATTTTGCACCTAAAACATGAAAAAAAGATTTGCTAAACTGACAAACTCTTTTCTGGAGTTTTTTTATTTAAGCTTTTACATTAAAATGGCCATTCTGAAAGTTAGAGTGTTTAGGGATGTAATTCTCCGTCTGTCCTGGGCACTGGGGAGGCCTCCCTTCGAGTACTGGGGGCAGTTCCGGGCCCCTCTCTTCAAGAAAGAGATTGAGGGGCTACAGCAGGTCCAGAGGACCAATGAGGTTAGAGAAGGGACTGGATGGAAACTCTGATGAGGAGAGGCTGAGGAAGCTCTGGATGTTTAGCCTGGAGAAGAAGAGACTGAGAGGAACCTTCTCCCTCTCTATAACTTCCTGAAGGGAGGTTGTAGTTAGGTGGAGGTCCAGCTCTTCTCCCAGGCAACCAGCACCAGGATGAGGCGGCAGAGCATGAAGCTGCACCACATAGTGCCCTGGTCTGACAGATGTGGTGATGTTAGGTCCTAGGCTGGACTTGATGATCTCAGAGGTCTTTTCCCACCTCTAGAATGCTGTGATTCTGATTCTGTGATTGTATGTAAACCAGCTTTATGTGTCCTTTCGTTGCCTGCTTGAAACATGACATTTAAATAGAACCGAGAAGGTAAAATGCGAGCTTTCTCTTTTAAACTCTGCTTGTTCACTTGTATTTAGCGTGTTATTTTCTTATTCTAATTGATCCACAAAATCATCTCTTTGGAAACCAAAGCCGTGTTGTTATGTTTGTGGGGCTTGGATGAGTGTGTAATTAAATAAAGAAGTGTTACGTGAGCATGGGAAAACATTGTTTGCCAGTCAAGGATGTGGGCAATTGCTGGATTATATGGAAATTCTTAAAAAGGATTAAAAAGCTGTTTTGTTACACTGAAACAAGAAAAGATGGTATTTGGAAAGCTTTTGGGCTGGGTCTGGCTTCTGCTGCTCACACAGAATTAGAATTGCTGTATCATTTTGGTTGGGAAAGACTTTCAGGATCATAGACTCCAACCATTAAGCCAACTGTCCCAAGGCCATCACTAAACCATGTCCTTAAGCTCCAAATCTAGCTAACTGTTAAGCATCTGCTCTCTCGGCAGCCTATTTCAAGGCCTGATGACCCTTTCTACATTGATGAGGTTTGTGGGTTTGAATGCTGAATGAGATAAAGCATGAACAAAAGATATGTGAGTGAGATCAGCAGTAAAAGAGGCATAGTAGTTGTACTGATTGTAGTTTGATAAAACCCAGTTACTGGGTCTAAATCCATGTCTGTAGCTTTTCAAAGAGAGTTGGTATATGCTCAGTGCCTTCTACTGCTGTGGGACATGCCTTAAACTAAACATAGTTGTATATTCCCGGCTTGGCATGAATCTACTCTATTTATATACCTGTAGCTTCTAGGTTAGGCATCACTTTCCTAACAGTAGCATGCAGGATACAATCTTCTTGGTAAGAAATAGGAAAATAGTGAACAATCTTCTTGGTAAGAAATAGGAAAATAGTGAATAGAGATAGAACAGGATTGCTTTTTCTCAGTCTATGAAAGTATGGTAAGGAAAAAAAAGAAGCTGGCTGCCAATTGAACGTAAAGCCCTGTAATAGTAATGAATAATAGTTATATAATAAAATGAACATATTGCGAGTGGTATCATTATTCTGATGAAATGACTGATGCATGCAGTGACTTACTCTGCTGTCTGGTATTTCCTACCAATGATGTGACCTTTGCAAGGCAGGCTGACAGCTTTATTGAAAGTGACTGTCTAACCACGTATGTAGTTTTTTCTTCCATATGGCTGTAAACACATGATTATTCAACGCATTCAAGTCAGGAAAAAGTGTTAACTGTTAAGAAACTGAAAAAAATTAAATCTGTGCAAAATATTAAAGGGAAAATACAGTTTACTGTATATAAATTTGTAAGATCCTATTCAGTGCATAGTATTGAGTGTCCTTTATTAATGAAGTGTATCATCAGTATAGTGAAGATTCAGGCAAGACTTGACCTGTATTCCCACTTCCTTGCTGGTTGTTCGGATACTGGGACAGGGCTCTTTTCCATGACCTCTAATACACAGTTCCTTTATAACTAATTACAATTACTAATGGTTTGAGATACCTCAATAAACTAGTAGACATTGAATAAAATTCCTCTTTGATGAGAGGAAATGGCCTCAGGTTGCATCAAGGGAGGTTTAGATTGGATGTTAGGAATAAATTCGTTACTGGGAGAGTGGTTGGGCACTGGAGCAGTCTGCCCAGGGAGGGGATGGAGTCACCATCCCTGAAGATGTTGAAAAATGAGTAGATAGGGCACTTGAAGTCACGGTCTAGTGGTTAGGGAGATGTTTGGATGAAGGCTGGACTTGATCCTGGAGGTCCTTTCCAGCCATAATGATTCTGTGATTCTATGTAACCAGTTGATGATAGGTGCATCCATCACCTTCAGGTGAGTCAAAACTGATTTTGTTTTAATCCTTAGAGTCCATAAATCTTTTTGCTTCGGTCCTATCATTGTGCCCATCATCTGTGTTTTTCTGTGAGTTGACATTTTTCTTTTATAAGAAGAACCTACACTGTAAGTCATACAAAAAATAAGAGGATATATTTGGGGCAAACCATGAAAACTGTTTTTATTTATTTATTAGATGTAGCCCATGGTCATAAATATTTTAAAAGTCCCTAAGAGTACTCATGTATGTAGGTACTGTGCAATACATTACTATTAACCTGAAGTACAGAAGCAACAGAAAAAGAGCTAAACTACTTGAATATTCATTATTTCCTCTCTTGACTATAAACAAGGTATGAATAAGTCGCTGCCCACATCAAAAATTAATTATATATGTCTACTGAAAATAATTAACAGGACATGTTGCTTAAGATGGATGGTATCTGAAAGCATTTTTAACTGTTGTTCCCTGTTGGGAGATCACGTTGTTCCAAGTTCAGGCATGATTATCTTAGGGAATAATAGAAGCCAACAGCGTAGGTGTCTCATGCATAGACATACATTTCTAGCCTGTCAATTCATTACTGTGTGTTTGACTTGCCTTTGGAAAATTATTCTTTGTGTCAGTGCCCTTGAGCCAAGTGGTGTCAGTTGTATTTATATTGAATAGTGGTAATTTATTCAGAACTACTCTGAATAAATTGTTCACACACTAACTACCTCACTTGTTGAGAGTGGTCTTGTATGGAAATATACTGATTTTAGCTCAATTGTGAGAAGAATCATATCTAAATTAACAAAATTAGAGGTAATGATCACAAAGAATTTTTCATTTTAATTGAATGGTCTTTTTTTATTCTTTCAATGCCTGTTCAGGAACTTCAATTAAGAAGAGCATTAACTGCGCTAACAGTGTTTGGGTCCAAGCACTTTATTTTAAGCCTGAAATGCTCCACTTGCCCATTTATAATTGTAGATTGTTTACTATGTTCTCCTTTAAGCTTTAATTATATTTGGGTGTTCTTTAAAGGAATCTGGTAGTAAAATAAGCAATTATTTCTTCCACTCTTCAGCACTATGATTAAGTAGAGGTTTTGTCAGCAGATAGTAATTCAAGAATTCATATCCTGAGCAAAGGGAATATATGTTTTTATATATTTGTATTTTTTGAAAATATTTTTAAAAAAAACAACTAAAATAATGGAGATACTGCTTGGAACCAGAATTTTCAAATCTTGGTAAAAAGCCACCTGTGTCTCATGACTGTGTGAATTGTTCTTGTACTGAGGGTTGCTAACGTAGGCTGCGGTACAAACTGCTGTGTGTAGACAGAGACAACTCTTTCTTGGGTTCTACATCTCTTGTTTAGAAGAGTGTTGTGTTCCTTCATTACATTTGTTCTGAGTGTATGAATCTGCATGTGGATGGTCGTTACTTTGGTCTCTAACGATTAGTCGTTTGTGTCTCCTGGAATTTATCCTGAAGTTGCAAAACTTTGGCTGCGGCACGGCATTTTATGAGATTTGTTATAAATTGTGCATTTGTAAATGTCTGACAATTTAATAATTACATGCTACTTCTCTTCTACTACATGACGCTGAACAATAATTACACTTGAAGTTTTGTATTTGCTGCATGTTATTAAAAGGAAAGGTATGCCTCAAGGCAATTTGTAATAGTTCTGCAGTCAAAGGCAGAAATCAAAAGGGACAAAACTGATCTGACACTGCTTCTGCTCACGTGAAGCACTAAATGTATTAACTCTGGTTCATTTATGAACTAGACATATTCTGTGATTAAATATTACAGTGTGTGTAATCAGAGTTTACTTCCTTTAAAAACTGCAGCAGTACTGTTAAAAATAGTGAACTATACTGCTCAGAAAGTACTGATGGTGTCAGGAGGATGGAGCCAGGCTCTGTTCAGTGGCATCCAATGATAGGACAAGGGGCAACGGGTGTGAGCTGGAACATAGGAGGCTCCACAGCAATATGAGAAGGAACTTCTTCACAGTAAGGGTGACAGAGCACTGGAACAGGCTACCTAGGTAGCAGCCTGGAGACGTCTTCTCTGGAGATATTTAAAACCCACCTGGACATGTTCCTGTGCGACTTGATCTAGGTGATCCTTCTGTGGCAGGGTGATTGGACTGGATAATCTTCTGAGGTCCCTTCCAATTCCTAACATCCTGTCATTCTGTGATTTTTGTGTGTTAATTCTTATTCACACATTCAGTACCAGCTGTTCAAAACACAGCCCCATTGAATTTTGCACAGGTGTAAAATGAAAAGGTTTTTTATATGATTTAAGATTTAATGTTATTACATTTATTCATATTTACTTGCCTACTGGAAGTTAATGCAATTCAAACTTTAAGTAAAACAATTCTGTCAGATATCTTTGAATTAGAAAAATTCCCGAACAGTTGCTTCAGTGGAGGAGGCTCACGAATTTATATGTCTGCACCGCAGGAGTATTTGGACCATGGGATTTTTCTACTCAGGAAAGAGTCTGTGTCTGTTCTCCTTTTCTTCTGACTTCTGTTCTTTGGAGAGAATCACCTCTACATGCAGGTCCCTTGTTAAGGAAAAGGTATCAAGATTCTCATTTGTTTGCAGCCTCGTGTCTTATATTGTCCCCTTTTCTCTGGGGCTCTTACAGATTTGTGGGTGTTTCGGGGTATTTGTTTCCCCTAACACCCAATCTTTGCTTCAGTGATGCTGACATTTTCAAGTTGAGTAATAGTCCTCGTTAAGAGTGTCCTACTAGATCTACTTCTGACCTTAATGAATATGTGATCTTTCTTGTTGAGATAGGAGTGACTGTCAAGAATTGCACAGAATCACAGAACATTAGGGATTGGAAGGGACCTCGAAAGATTATCCAGTCCAGTCCCCCTGCCACAGCAGATCAAGTCATATAGGAACATGTCCAGGCAAGTTTTAAACATCTCCAGAGAAGGAGACTCCACAACCCCCCTGGGCAGCCCACTCAGTGCGCTGTCATCTTCATTGTGAAGAAGTTCCTTCTCATATTGATGTGGAACCTCCTCTGTTACAGCTTACGCCCATTGCCCCTTGTCCTATCATTGGATGAACTGAGTAGAGCCTGGCTCCATCCTCCTGACACCCACCCTTTCCATATTTAGGAAATTCTAGCGTTTAAGTAACTGTTTCTTAAACAAAAACTACCTTTGGCTTTAAGCTCCATTACATAATGAATTGCTTTTTTGGTCTTGGCCCAAAAGCCTTAGCACCACGCACAGTGATACTGCTGATTTGCTAGTGGATCATTATTTCTCATAAGGCTAATGCTATAAATCTCCTCCTGCTTTACTGCAGGTAACAGGTTTCAAGCTCCCTTGACTCTTCTTTGAAAATGGTCAGGAAAAAGTTATGCAGTTCTCCCCAATAATGTACATAGGAAAGATAGTACATCTTAGTATGTTCAGAATCTTGTAAATGGCAAAAAAAGCCCTAAAACATATATAACACACAAGCTGCTATTATTTCAGGTTGTTTAATGTGTTTTGTTAACTTAAAGACCTGAGGAATTACTCAATTTTGCATTTTGATCTGTTTATTTAGCACATGGTGGAGCCATTTGTTAGCTCTCAATGACCCATTCATTAAGTTTAAGAACTAGGGTCTTTTTGCTTTTAGGAGCCTGTAGAAAAAACATATTTACTTTTTCAAATTTTTTCTAATCTGAAGTCCATTTTCTAATCTCTACACCTAAAGATAGTGGTAATCCAAAACATTTGGCAATTCTGCAACACCCACTGAAGAAGAACCATTATCTCCTTTAACAAGTGCCAGAAAGCCAAAGCTACCACAGGCATTTGTGTTATAGTTTGAGATTAGAAACAGATCACACTGTCAAAATAAGAAGTGACAGTTTCTGAAGTTCCATCTAGCAGGAAAGCAAACCTCTATTTCTTCCCTCTTTTTTTCCCTACGTTCCTATTTCTATTTCTTCCCTACTTTTCATAGTCATGACTACATTTCAGAGTCATGAAATGCCAGTACTACTAGTCTAGGTATAAAATCACACGGTCATTCCTCAGGATATTTCTCACCTGACATTCATTTTATCAGTTTTCCAATAACTGAAGAACAGTAGGATAAGATTAGTCTAAAACAAAAAACCCAATCTTTGTACTTCCTTACAGAAAATTACAAGTAACAGCTTTTATTATCTTCCTGAACCTGCCAGTGTTTAGCACCACTTTTCTAAAGGACCAATCCTATTCATGGCAACATCACTTCTTTATTTTCCTTTGATATGAGTAGGATGTGAAGGATTTGCCACTTGGCTTGGCTGTGGAAAATCTGCTAATGAACTACTTGTACATTTGAAGTACTGGTTTAGGTTTCCATTTAGAAGTTTTAAAAGGCAATATATACAGTGATTACTAAATTACTAGTTACTTAATTACACTAATTACTAAAATAGTAAGTGCAATACTAAATAATACTAATACTAACAAACATAGAGTCCACATCTTACAGCAGTTAACATCTATTTCTTAGTTCTATTTAATTCAATTTTGAAACAGAATGTATGGATGTATTAAGATTTTAATGGTTTTGAGGGTATTTGTGATTCTTCATGATAGTGTGGCCATTTCCTTTTCTCGCTTTGTACGTGTTTTAGATATATTTGAGGATTACTTACAGTAGCAGTTCTGATTAGTTTTAAGAGATTCTCAACTTTACAGGTAATCCTGTATAACAACTTGAATTTAGTCCTAGTGTCTAAAATGGTACAACCCCCCCAATCCAACTAGAAATAAGACTTCTTACAAATTTTACTTATGTTCATTTGATCATAAAACCAGTTATTTTTCACAGTATCACAAAATTATTGAGGTTGGAAGAGACCTCTGAGATTATCCTTCACCTTTTCATGTTTTGAAGTTGGATTTTATAAGTGTTGCCATTTCATTAACAAATATACAGGAATGATACAGCACAAATGTTTTGCTCTCTAGTTCAATGTTTAGAGCTTAAAGCTCTGCTTTTGACAAGAGAACTTTGCACTACTGACAAACTGTACAACACACATTTGTAACTGGTAGACTGCTCCACTCTGTAAAACATTTTGTGCTCAGCACATTCAAAACACTTCCTCTTTAAAATTATTCAGAGAAATGCGACGGACACACGTTAGAGGCTATTCATGATAATCCAGGCAGTCACAGGTGACGTGGGAGACTCTGTGACAACTGTAGGTCCTCCAGACTCTGCAGGACTCTGCAGGACTGTAGGTGCTCCAAAGGACTGCTCCTTCCACAACCTAAATCAGTAACTTCACCACACCAGCTTTATGAACTCAGGCTTTTTCTCTAGTTTGATGATCATTAAGCTATTTGTATAGTTTTTCCATTACACTTGAAAGACTAACTCAGTATTCAATATTGAGATATTTCAGAGCAAGGGTTTTTTTTCTTTTTCTTCCAGGGTTCTGACTCTCTACTACTAGGAATTAGAAAAAGGAATTATGAATTTCTTCGCTGAACCTCACAGAAATTTGGTGTTACAGGCGCTTTCCCATGAAAATTTTGCATATCAACAGATCATGCTTTCATGGAATCAGAACTCCCTTATGCTTTCTACTCTATTCAAGGAAAAAACCATGTTCTGAGCAGCTCAGGAATTTATTAGGACACAAAAACGTGACTTGTTTATCTTCTCTGGTTATTTTTCCTTCTCAATCTTTTAATTCACACAGGTGATACCAATTTAACAGGTTGTCATAGCTATCCAGAGGGGAGTCCCTGAAGGGAGGTTGTAGTCAGGTGAGGGTCAGGTGCTTCTCCCAGGCAGCTAGTGCCAGGACGAGAGGCCAGAGCCTGAAGCTGTGCCAGGGGAGGGTTAGGTTGGACGTTAGGAAGCCCTTCCTCATAGAAAAGGTGATCAGACACTGGTGGACTGCCCAGGGCAGTGGTGGAGTCCCCATCCCTGGAGGTGTTTAAAGACAGACTGGTCTGGCTGATGTGGTGATGTTAGTTCATGGCTTGGCTGGATGAGCTCAAAGGTCTTTTCCAGCCTCAGTTATTCTATTAATCCAGCCTGAAATTTATGCTTGAATTTTATGCAAAGGTGTAAAAACATCTTATGTTTCTGAAAAGTGTAATCAAAAAGTGTAATGCAAAATCCATGAATACTTTTACTTGCAGACTAGAAAAGAGCGAACTGTGTTTATGAAGAAATCTGCCGCGGTTGTAGCGATCTGTGACTGTGCGTCTGTGGCTTTGATCCAGAAACCAAATCTAAATGCACTAAAAAAATAGTTTGTTTTTTTTAAATAGAATCATAGAATCATTAGGGATTGGAAGGGACCTCAAAAGATCATCTAGTCCAATCCCCCTGCCACAGTATTAAATTACATTAATTTCACTCCACTGGGCTTTAACTTCTGTTCCTTTAAATCATGATGTGAAAAGGCACATGAGCACTGGGCCATTGAGACTTGCTCCTGCTGATGACAAAATAATTTCTGTGCAGGGGAGATGGAAAAACTTTGCTGAAATACAGGGAGATATAAAATATAAATATGCAAAATAGACACATTAAACTCTATAAATCATAGTTACTTAGACTACGGCTTCCTTTAATTTAATTTGAAATGGCTTTCTGACACTAAAACTCAGAAAATTTTGTGATCTAAGGTTATTGTTTCTATAAAGTTCTAAAAGCTTTCTCCCATTCCATTGTTAGTGCACCCATTAATTCCTCTGCTCTATAGGGTTAAACACTAAAAACCAGGAAAGGATTTGGGAGTCCTCTTAATGTAAGCTTTGACCAGTAGTAGTTGAGTTTGATACAAATATCTTATATATTATAAAAACCTACCAATCCTCAAACCAAAGGTCTTATAGATACTAAAGTCTTGGGTGAAAATAGAGAAGATTCTTTAGGAATGTAGCATCCTGCATGCTGCCTTAGAACGTAATTGTGAAGCACCCACAAGGGGCATGAACATATTTATCCAGTAAGCCAAGTTTAACAGCTCTCATAATTTTGAGACAGAATAAGATCCAGAAATGGTTTTGTTCTATGATTTTGAGAGCTACGCTCCATTTCAAAATAATTAGCACGGGGAAAGCGATCAGAACTTAATGGCTCCATATTATTTAGCTAAGGTATTCTGCAGTTGCACTCTTGCCATGCTCATTATATTTTGATGAGAATGTAAATAAAGACCAATCTTTTTACACCTGACATTTCAAATAATCCTTTTGTCTTGGGTGCAGGTGAAGAAATGCAAGAGAATGCCATAGCTGCAGAATTGAGCTATAAATTCTTCTGGGAACTGCCAGTCATTTGTTTAGGGAGGTCATAATTTCTTCCTTACAACTGACAACTGTTTCTGCAACCACCATGGGAACCTTATTGTCTTGCTTTTTTTTTCTTAAGAGTGTGCAAAAAGGATTAGAAATTATTTATTTATTTGAAAATTTTACCTAATGTTGGTGTTTCCTTCCGCTCAATTTTTTCTGTGGATCTTTTTCTCAAGGCCATTACAATTCTGCTGTCTTTGAGAACTAAATCATCTTTAAAGAGAGTTTCACTGGATTAAAGAAGTGCCAACACCAAGGCTTTTTGTCTGGTAAGAGTTGACATTCCATTTCTTTCAGGTGTTTTGCTTCTTCGAGTGAAATAGTACTTCATTATCATATGTCATTATTTTGTACAGTATAATACAAAACAAGAAGGTTCTTTCTAGAAGCTCTTGTTCCAAGCTGACTATTTGTGTGTAAGTGTTGATCTGCCCAAGGATAGAAAGGCTGTACAGAGGGACCTGAACAAGTTGGATTGATGGGCTGAGGCCAATTGTATGAGATACAATAAGGCCAAAGGTTGGGTCCTGCATTTTGAACAGAACAACTTCAGGTAACACCAAAGGCTTGGGGAGAAGTGTCTGGAAAACTGCCCAGCAGAAAAGGAACTGGCGGTGCTGGTTGACATCCAGTCTGATATGAGCCAGGATTGTGTCCTGGTGGCCAAGAAGGTGGCAGGATCCTGGCTTGTATCAAGAATAGCATGGCCAGCAGGAGTAGGGAAGTTATTGTGCCCCTGTACTGGGCAGTGGTGAGGCCTCACCTTGAGCACTGTGCTCAGTTCTGGGCCCCTCACTATCAGAGGGACACTGAGGTGCTGGAGTGTGTCCAGACCAGAGCTACCAAGCTCAAGGGAGGTCTAGAGAAGAAGTCATGTGAGGGAGGAGAGGCTGAGGGAACTAGTCATGGTTAGTTTGGAGGAGGATGAAGGGAGACCGTACTGCTGTCTACAACTTTCTGGACTCTAAGACTGAGCCAACATCTTTCCTTAATTCCTCTGACAGTGTAGCAGTGTTGAAGTGTGATGCTAGGAGCATATGAAAATCCCATATATAGAAAGATATATACAAATATAGATTAAAATATGCTTGCCTGTATAGTAGAAATGTAGTCTGTGGTAACTATTAACACTGATGGCAATTCTTTTGTGAAATAAGCCCACGTATTTAAGCATGAACACATACTTTGAGAATAAAAAGAAGTAATATTTAAAGTACTTACGAATATCAATATCTCTGTTTTCATCTAGGTTCTTAAACTGAACATAAGGGCACTGTATAAAGTCTGAATAGAATGATTTCATTACAGATGAACAATTATTTTCTCGTTAAGACTAACAGCAAACAATTTTCATCACAAAATGGGCATTTGCCTTCATATATTAAATGAAAAAAGTAAACTCTTTGTGGTCATTACCCCAGGGAGTTGTCCAGATTTGATCTTGTTGGGTTTTGCGTACTTCAAAGCTAGTTTGGAACGATACAGATATTAGGGCTTTTGGCTTTAACTTTTGGGGTTAGATTGAACGTGCTGTTTAGAGGAAAGGCATCATGTTTTGGAAATGGGTGCAGAGAGCATCAACCTAAGGAGTGAGCAGCCATAAACTGAATAACAGATCAGCTGTACAACTCTGGCTAGGGACACCAACGTGCATTCAGCATGTTGTCCTTACAGTCCCTGTTAGTGGGAGAACTATGGCTTGGATTACCCTTGAGTTTTTCTTGTCCTGTTGTGAGAGAGAATTCTTCCTGTTAACACTCATGGTGAAGATTTCATATTTACATTTCCATTCAGGAACATCTTCTAGCAGATGGCTGCATTTAACAACAAAAAAAAATGATTTATAGATATTCTTTGGCTGTGGTTCATTCTAGTGCAATACTGGCTCCATCCTTATAAAAGGTCAAAGCTATTAGTGATGGATCCATTTCATCTCCCGCACAAATCAATGGAAGACCTTGATGACTTCCCAAGGAGCTTAGCATAACAGAGCCTGAAAAGTACTGAGGCCTAGTGGGAACACACTAATTCTTCTGTATTTTGCTATCCAATAATGGATAACTTTCCAGTTTCCTGGGAAGATTATGGAGTGGTTCATCCTGAGCTCACACAGCAAGTGCAGGACAGCCAGGGGTTTATGAAGCGCAGGTCTGGCTTGGCCAACCTGATCTCCTTTTGTGACCAGCCACCTAGTGGCTGAAGGGATGGCTGTGGATGTTGATTACCCAGACTTCAGTAAAGCATTTGGTATGGTCTCCCACAGCGTTCTCCACCAGCTTCTCTAAGCTGGTGGCTCATGGCTTAGACAGGAGGCCCTTCACTGGTTAAAAAGCTGGCTGCATGGTCAAGCCCAGAGCTGTGTTGACTGGAGTTAAATTGAGTTGGAGGCCAGTCACAAGCTGTTTCCCAGGGCTCAGTACTGGGGCCAGTGTTGTTCGACATCTTTATCAATGATCTGGATGTGGGAGTTGAGTGTACCCTCAGCAAGTTTGCAGATGACACTCAACTGGGAGGGTATGTCGATCTGCTTGAGGTTAGGGAAGCTCTGCAGAGGGACCTGGACAGGCTGGATTGATGGGTCAAGTTCAGCTGTATGAGGTTTAACAAGACTAGTAATGAGGCTGGTAAAGGGCCTGGAGGGCAGGTCTTATGAGGAGTAGCTGGGAGAACTGGGGTTGTTTAACCTGGAGAAAAGCAGGCTGAGGGGAGACTTTATTACCCTTTACAACTACCTGAAAGAATTCTGTAGAGATGTGGGGGTCAGTCTTTTCTCCCAAATGTCTAGCAGTAGGACGAGAGGAAATGGTGTCAGGTTGTGCCAGAGGAGGTTTAGATTGGAAAAATTTATCCACTGAAAGAGTGGTCAGGTACTGGAACAGACTGCCCAGGGAAGTGGTAGAGCTGCTGTCCCTGGAGGTGTAAAACAAATGTACATGTGGCACTAGGGAACAGGGTTTAATGGGCAGGATGGGGTTGGGTTGACTGTTGGACTACATGATCTTGGATGTCTCTTCCAACTGTAAGGATTCTATGATTCTGATGTGAATCTTATAAGAGCATGCTCCTAAGATTCAGATTCTGAGGTTAGCACCATTTTCACTAAGCCTAGAATACTGGTAATAATGATAAATTATTGGTAACAATGGTAATTCTTTTATCTTGTTTCATGATAGTGATTTCACTTCTCTTTCCACTATAGCTGTCATTCAGATTACACTACGATCTTTGTCTCAGGAAGTATGTAAACGTGCAAGTGAGGCAAATGTGTATAAGCATTTTCTTGAGTGGAGTCTCCATACGGGCTCTGGGACAGTCAATCTTAAAAATACACCTATGTCCTAACCTTTTTGTTATTCTGAAATGATGACCACCTGTAAATAATCTACTGTTTTTATGTTTCAAATGAGTGTTTTTCTTGATTCAAAGGTGGTGGAGAATTTGAAATTCCATTTTCTTTTTCCTAAGACTATGTGAGATACCTTTTTATTTACTTCTTTCTGAGGGAGTCCCTGACTAGTGATAAATAAATAAATCTTTGGTTTAATGCTGTTTCTCCCCTTGAGTGTCTTTCAAATGCTTTTAAGTAGAAAGGAATTTGCTGGAATAATCCATCAATGCTAGTAAGACCTCATTCAAATTGCGGAGGCTAGTAGTAGCAGTGTGCCTGGCTCTGAAGGAGGTTCAAAGAATGAACCTTGCATAAAGCTGTGTCTGTGTCCCACAGGGATGTTCATCTAGGTTTGATGAGTTTAAGGAAGCTGAGTAGAATTTGCAGGTGTTCCCTGAGTTCTTTAACATCTGGAAAACAGTTTAGATGTAGGCAAAAGCAGGTGCTTTAGTTGCAGAGGATGTAAATGGAAACAACTAAAGAAATTCCTCAGAAAAGAAACCAAACACTTTTCTGCTGTTATCTGCACATGAGAGGTTTATTATGGTTACTACAAAATCAGAGAAGGTTTTCTCATGTGAAAGCAGGTACCAGGCAGTGAATGTAATAGTTTTCTCCAGCTACCACAACTCTGACTTTTCAGATTTAAGATCACAGTAAACTCTTACAGAATCAGACAATAAATCACTATATAATTAAAAAAAATCTGGTACTGAAATGTCAGTGCAGGAATAGTTCATAGTTTTCTCAGTATTTCTTCAGTTCAGTTGTTTCATCCATGGAGCTAAGCTGTAAAAGAGGTAATGTGGAAGTCTGAAGAGGCTGAATATTATTTTTCATGTTCTTGTTTTATACATAAAGTGGTTTTTATTTTCCTTATTTTATTCGTGTTCTGTAATGACCATTGTGCCCTGGATATTTATGTGCAGCTCGATACATCTGTGTCTATTAACACTACTGTTTATTATAGAAGAATTCATTGCAGCTATTTTTGTAGTGACAACAAGACTAAACAGCTGGACATCCTCGATAAGGCCTTCCAAGTGAAGAAAGTACTTAGTGTTAAATAACCTGTAGGTATATGAGTACTTGGATTTCAGCATCTGCAGTTTCTGGAGAGACTTAGGTATTTGTCCATTCCACCATGTGGTTCAATACTAGCATAGAGATAGCTTCACTGTTGCCAGTTGATTGTAGTTGATATGTCAATATGTTTTACTGAAGCACCATGCAAGGAGACTGACTTTTGCCCAACAGGTAGGATCTTGTTATTGCTGTTTTGGAGTACATTAACTGTTCCTTACGTCTGCACAACAATCATCTAACTGACTACTGTGGTTGCTTGCCTGACTGAAGCAGGTTAAAACACAGAAACTGCTTTCTCCCAGGTTTTGGCACCATGTTGTGGTGGGTTCAAGACCACAACTACATAGAAGGAAAAGCAGCTAGGTCTCAGTGAGACCTCTGATAGAACTTGCAGACAATGGGTAGCTTAGGGAAAATGAAAGGAGTTCATTAAATCTATAACTATATACAGAAAGAAGAAAAAGGTTAAGCAAGCTAGTGCATACAAACCAGAAACTCTGTCACAATGCCATCATATATTCTGAGAAGAATACAATGGGAGATTACTACCATATTGGTCTTTTGAGTTTATACGTTAGAGGCCTGGGGAAAGCATGTTAGTCAAGCAGAGGGGTGTACAACAACAGCTAATAGAAGAGGTGTCTCTTCTATTAGTTCTGACAGACTTGCCAGGCCTCTCATAAGTCATACATGATGGTCTGCAGACACCAAACCCTTGGCTGTTCCAGATCAGCAAACTCTTCAATTCTTCAGCGTAGCTTGTTCGACAAAACTCTGATCGGATAGGCTTGATTCCTCAGAGCCTGAACTGCATCCCTTGATGCAGGAAACATGCCTTTTAAAAAGGAACCCAGTCTCTTTTCTTGCCAAAGATTTCAGGATTCTCAAGTCCTGTTTCTTTTAGAACAGACAGTTCAGCTAAGCATGAAGGAATTCTCAAATGCCTTCCCGAGGCTTCTTCTCTTCCCAATACTTGAGCATCCCCAGATTTTCTCAGAGGCCGAAATGAGAGTTTCTCTTCCTGCTGATCAGTGGCTCAAAGATGGTGATGGCCACATGGCCAGCCATGTGACAAGCTCAAGCAACAATCACATGGCTAGTGTCAGCAGGGGCCTCTACCATGCTGCAAACGTGGTTGAGATAGTTCCATTCCCCTCTTCTCTCTCTCTCCCCTCCTCCCATTTCATTTGCAGGGGAAAGGGGATTATTTTTCAGCTCACTAGGGGTTGCTGGATGCAGCTCTGGGTCACTCCATGCGGGGAGGTTTCAACACTGGTGGTTCTTGCTTTCATTGGCACACACAGAAAAGCTCTGCTAGCATTGGAGCCTGCTATTCCAACCTGGATGGGGGCCAAAAGAAAAGGATCTCTGCTGGGTCATGAGCCATCTTTTATATCATCACCTAGTGCCCACCCCTCTCAGGACAGGTCACTGAAAGAATCCTCTTAAAGCAAAATGCACATTTCCTTCATGAAAGCACAACTCTATACATGGGACAATTTTGGTAATTTTCAAACTGTAACACTGACGTAGCAGAAATGCCCTACTCAGCCTACTGTGGCTGTGTATGATTTCCATAGGGTGTTGCTTCCTAAAGCAGATAGAAAGTGGGAAGCAAACATTTTCATCTCCTTGAACAGAGAAATGAAGTCATTGCAGAGAGATGCTGTTCTAGCCACTGTGTAAAAGGGCGTGTTGTTTCAGGTATGCAGGTGCTGCAGTGGGGTGGACAGAATGTGCAGCTTATGGCCAGGGCATAATTCTCAGCTGCTGAGGCTGAAGTGTTTCTGGGCACCTCCTGATGGAAGAATTGAGGCAGCCAGGAACTTTAAATTAAAAACATTGGTGCCTACAGATTCCTAAGTCTCCTTTTCAATAACAGAGGAAATCCTCTGACAAGCCTTTGTGTCTGGACCCTGAGACGTACTTAGGTGGTAGCCATTCCAGATCAGTGCTTGTTGGCAAAGACAGCTTCTGGAAAGTGGTTGTTAGAAATGCTGCTTCATCATTGCCTCAGGTATTTGGGAAAGGGAGGAGGAAACTGTATGAGAAACCAAACCATCCTTGAAGTTGATAAATTCCCTTTTCTGTAGCTGATACCGTGATCTAAGGCTGAAAATTACAGCCACCACAGTAAGTCAATCCTATTGGAATTAATCTGGGGGCTTTCGGAATTAATCTGGGGGCTTTTGGCATTAACTACCTTGTTTCTTGTTAAGATCAAAATATATCCTAACTATTGCTAATAATAATTACTGACTATTTGGATGAAAAAGAAAATCCCTCAACATATGAGGATAAATTGCTGTAATCCAAGATACATGCACAGCTCCAGCAGAGTTTCTGTAGTGTAGTGGTTATCACGTTCGCCTCACACGCGAAAGGTCCCTGGTTCGAAACCAGGCAGAAACAATTCCCTTTTGGGAGATCAGTGGCTGGAGAGCGACCTAGCAGAGAGCCACATGATTGACCACTGGCTGAACAGTAGCCAGCAGGGGGCCCAGGTGGCCCAGAATGCCAAGAGCATCTTGGCTTGTATCAGCAATACTGTGACCAGCAGGACCAGGGATGTAATTTTCCCCCTGTCCTGGACACTTTTGAGGCCTCCCCTCAAGTACTGGGGGCAGTTCTGGGCCCCTCACTTCAAGAAGACGACTGAGAATATTGTGTCCAGTTCTGGGGCCCTCAGTCCAAGAAAGACACAGGGCTGCTGGAGAGAGTCCAGCACAGAGCCTCAAAGATGATGAAGGGAGTGGAACATGTCCCTGATGAGGAAAGGCTGAGGGAGCTGGGTCTCTTGAGCTTGGAAAAAAAAGACTGGGTGATGACCCTATTAATGTTTATAAATATGAAAAGAGCGGGTGCCAGGAGGATGGAGCCAGGCATCTAATGATAGGACAACGGGCAATGAGTGTGAGCTGGAGCATAGGAGGTTCCATATAAGTATGAGAAAAAACTTCTTCATGGTGAGGGTGACAGAGCCCAGGGGGGTTGTGGAGTCTCTGTCTCTGGAGACATTTAAAACCTGCCTGGATGTGTTCTTGTGCTACTTGATCTAGGGGATCCTGCTGTGGCAGGGGGATTAGACTACATGATTTTTTTGAGTTCACTTCCAATCCCTAATTTTCTGTGATTCTGTGATTGTGTGATACAGAAAGTGCTGGTTTTATGTAAACAATGATATGTGGTTATTCCCATGAGAGCTATATATTTTTTTTTTACTGAAATGTTTTAATTAACAGGATTGAAGTGGCAATATGTTAGAACGCCAACAAATGAAAAGTCTTTTCTGCTGAATCCCACGTTACTAGGCAGCAAAGAGAGACTGAATTCCACTGCTTTTACTGTAAATTCCTGCCAACACCTTGAAAACATTCTAAAAACACACTCCACCACATTCCTGTGTCTGTGTTTGTTCTGGGGACAGAACAAAATCACCCCTTGGAAATATCTGCATTGATGTTTAAAGAGTGAGAAACAAATCAAGGTACTGCTTTAAAACATCATTCTTATTTCAGCTCCCATTTTCTTCTGTATTTTCTCGGAGACTTAACTGGGCTTTGAGGAACAAAGGCTGTGGTTATACTATGCAATGCAGGCTGGTGTGACCTGCCTCTGAACCAAAAGAGTTCCAAGTTGACTGTATTATTGTAGTGCCAAGCTAAAGGATAATAAGGTTATTAAATGTCTTGCAGTGGTAGTCGTACAGGTCCTGTACATCCCTTCCCTTCTTGAGCTCATCTTTAGGATCTGGTGCAGTATTGTGAATTTTCTGCTGCTGTTCAGAGAAAGAATGCTTCAGTGAGGAATTCTTATTGCCAGGATGTGGCAGTTTTGGGGGTCATACTAGGTAATATTTATCCTAGGTTTTAGATTACTTAGTTCTTCTATTAGCTAAATTATTTGCTCTGCCTGTAACACAGGAAGACTTGCAGGTGCTTACAGTGATGCAAAATATTTACATCAGTTACATTTTAAAAGGTGCTTAACTACTTGCAGAGGTTCAAAGTATCCTAAATAGCTGCGTGAAAAAGACATACATCGTTTGTTTTTCCTATCCCCTGCTCTGGTTTGTGCTGTGCATGACTGCACATTCATTCCTGTGGCCTCTCACTGGGTCCTGGGTCTTTTTTTACCTGTATGCTTTTTGTTTGTTTTCGTGCTGAATGAAAGGCTGCAGATCAAGTTACCCTATAATTCTGGGTAATTGGGTTATTCATTTAAAACCCCTTAGATGGTAGAAGGAAACATTTGCCATGCCTGTATGAATTAGAAAGGAGTCATTCCTTTGAAACCCAGGTGAGATGAATTCTTTCTGGAATACAGTGAGAACTGAGCTGCTGGAGAATGAATGCCTTTGGAGATAAAACTAGGCTAAACAGCTTCCCTTTACTTCTTGGTGCCTACAGTTCTGAACATTTTAATTGACGCTCTTGTTTTCTTCCACAAGAGAGAAAGCTTTGTCCATCTGCTCAGACAGAATGAAATGTTATTTTGTGTAAAAGAATAAGTTTTGACAGTTGAACCATAATGCATTATTTTGTCATATCCTGAGTTGGTGTAAAATCAATACTGAAGTTAATAGGAACTATAGATCAGAAAATAATTTCATCCATTTACCTCTTCCTCCACATCTAATTCATAAGACGGTTGGCATTTCATAATATCCTAAGATAAGCAGCACCATTTTGTTTATCATGCAAGTGATTTTGCCTGTCGGTTTTGATCACTGAAGTGGAGCCTTAGACACTAATTAAAAGCTCCAGCCTTGATGCTTCAGCTTGACTTTTTCTGACTTAAAAATAGGAATATGATCAAGTTTAGCAAACAAATAAATTGCATATTTAGTATAGAGTGGAATCCTTAAGTCTATGTTTTAGCATGTTTTATCAGATGTCCAAGGAAAATGCGAAATCTGAAGAAAGGAAGATAATGTTGTCCTAGTTTTTAATCAAAGACTAGAAAGCATTGTATGTAGTTGTTAATATTTACTAGTGCATTGGATGGCATTACAGAATCACAGAATGTTAGGGATTAGAAGGGACCTCGAAAGATCGTCCAGTCCAATCCCCCTACCACAGCAGGACCACCTGTTTGCACAGGAACATGTCCAACCTATGGGTTGGTGATGATAGAAGGCCCTTAACCCATTAATCAATTGTGAAGGAATGACAGATGTAAGATTTTAAAATAAATATCTGCATATTTTTATTATTTATTTTTAAATAAATAACTATTTGGTGACATATGTGTATATATATATTAGAAAATAAAAATGGGAGTATAAAAACAGGAGAAGAGTCAGGCCTTCAAAATTGCATCCTTCCTAAAAAATACTCCAGTCTAAAACTCCACATAGGTGAAATAAAGCAATTAACAACTCTAGCTATTCTATTAGTAAGGGGGAAAAAGTCTTTCTAGCACCTTGTGGCAATCACCACCTGCAGTGTTGTTCCAAGATAGAACATATGTGGATTTAATGGCCTTAGGCTGCTTCAGGGCCGTTTCGGGTTGGATGTCAGGAGGAATTTCTTGACTGAAAGGGTTGTCAGGCACTGAAACAGCCTGCCTGGGCAGGAGATTGAGTCCCCATCCCTGGAGGTGTTGCTGGGGACAGGGATTAGTGGTGCTGGTAGGGTGAGGGAAAGGTTGGACTTGATGATCTTGAATCACAGAATCACAGAACTTTACGGATTAGAAAGGACCTGGAAAGATCATCCAGTCCAATCCACAGTCACCACGGCAGGATCACCTAGATCCAGTCGCACAGGAACACAACCAGGTGGGTTTTAAACATCTCCAGAGAAGGAAACTCCATAACCTCCCTGGGCAGCCTGTTCCACTGCTCTGTCACCCTCACCGTGAAGAAGTTCCTTCCCATATTGATGTGGAACCTCCTCTGTTACATCTTACACCCATTGTCCCTTGTCCTATCATTGGATGACACTGAGCAGAGGCTGACACTCATCCCCCTGACACCTGCCATTTCCATCTTTATAATTCATTAATGGGGTCATCCCTTGGTCTTCATTTTTCCAAGCTCAAGAGACACAGCTCCCTCCGCTTTTCCTCAATCAGGGACATGTTCTCACTCCATCATCTTTGTGGCTCTGCACTGGACTCCTCACAGCAGTTCTGTGTCCTTCCTGAACTGAGGGGCTCAGAGATCTTGAAGGTCTCTTCCAGCCAAAACTGTTCTGTAATTCTTTTTTTCTCTGAGTTGCATAAACTGCTTTCTATGAGCTTTGCCTAGACTCATGCTGCTTGGCCCATGTGCCTTGACCCTGTTGAACCAGGTTTTGCAATCACATTCATTTTAGCTATTCCAAAACTCAGTCTTGAAAGAGGAAACCTGGATGGATACATCACTGTGTGTTATGGAAATTGACTGTGTGTGGCAGAGAGCATAACATCACCATTTCTCTCCCATTGGAAAACATCCGTGTCCAGGACCTTCTCGAGCTACGTTACTTGTTCTTATTTTAGGTTATTTAGCAAATGATCAGGAGTATTTCAGCAAGAAGAACATATGTAGAAACATATATTTAAAAGAGTAAGAAAATAGAAAGTGTTTGTGTGTGTGTGTGCATATATATATACACACACACACAAATATATATATACAATCAAAGTTATTGTGTAGTTGAGTGATTTAAAGTACCTGCAGATCAAAGGATGTTCTCTTATCTCCATCCCCAAGAATGTGATGTGTTGTTAGACGTGATTGGGAAGCTGATCCAACTGTAGTTTGTGCATCTGTTCCCAGATCTGAGCAGAAGTGTTTCCCAGCAGCTGGGAAATGTGCACCTAGTATGAGAGACTGTTATTTAACACAACTCTCCTGCCTTCCGTTCTGAAACTTTTCTTCTGATCTTTCTGTCATAAGAACCAATGGGCTCTTGGCTCCTGTTCTGAAAGTACCTTAATCTTACACCTTCAAAATGCGTGTCAAGCTGAACAGAGGATTCGGTTTTACACCAGCTGCTGCTACTGACAGAAAACCACATCTCTTTCAACGTGTTTCTTCAGCGCTTAGTGCACCTGTGCCATTCAAAATGCCTGTTTTGCACAAGGCAACTCCAGTTTAGTTTTCACTGAAATTTAAGGTGACTCTGAGCAGTAGCTCTCAAAATGACTCTATTCATAAAGCTGCCTGATGAAACTCTTCCTAAAATCCTACATACTTATTTATCCTTTTATTTTAAACTAAAATAAAATATCATAAAGACTACATACATTTTAGAAGGGGATATCTTGAATTAATCTGAGAAAAACTAGATTGGTCCTATATCTGGTCCTATTCTGAAAAATGTGCTGAGGATCAGTGAGTTAAGGCTCAAAAGTAATTTATGCTGCTTCACATAAAACTTCTAAATATATTTCTGCTGTGATTTGTTTTTTCAGTGAACTGTAATCAATATAAAATATTTTAAATAATATACTCTTTCTTAGGTATCTGTCTTGCCCTCATGCTGTAGGAAGTAGACGAGTTGGAATTCCTGTACCATGTAGTGACTCCAAGTGAACTAATTACTGAAGATTCAGGAATACTGTGTACTAATCTGAGAAAACAAAAAAATGCCAGAGATCTTGGCAGAGGGATAGAAAAACCAGAGATGCACAGTGAAATATAGTGGTGGAGAAAAAGATTGACATTGCTGAAGACTTGGCCCGTTTCCTCTCTGAAAGTAGTGATGAACAGTGCCAAACTTAGGTAGAACTGCGTGTTAGTAATTCATAACAACCAATGCCTTCAAATATGAAATCACCTGTCATTTCCTTGCTGATATGTCTAGACTTCATATGAAGTCAAACATAAGAGTGACGCCAGTTTGAGAAAACTTGCTGTGATACTTAACATTTCAAAACTAATATTAGGAAAAAAACCAGCATGCGTATGTTTAATATCTGTCCAAATGCTGGGAAAAATGAGGTAATCGTAATGAAGCAGCAATATTAAAGTATAGACATACTTGCAGTTGTAACGTTCTCCTATGTTTTTAATATTAAGTAATGATGGTGACATTATTTCTCTAGAAACCAGTCCAGGGAAAGTTCATGATCTGCACAATTGCCTAATTGCTGTTCCCAATTTCTTCTCTTGTGGATATCAGTGAGTGTATGTGACCACATTCCCAACCCACCAAGGTTAAATCTGCGTCTTTTAATGATATTGCAGTGTTGCCTCAAATTGCTCTTATGCTTGGGACTTGTATGGTCCCCTACAAACACTCGGCTGCTGCAGTCCTCCTATTGCTTATTGTGGAGTGCGTGATTTCAGTTGTGAAATTCATATGGTTCATATTTGTGGAACCCGAGGCAATCTATAGTATAGTCTTAGTTTGCTGGTTTTTATAATGAAAAACTAATATTTATATTTTTTTTATATCTAATGGCCTCCATACTAAGAATAATTTGACAATTTGGTGAAATTTAGGTTTCTGCAGATTTTTGCCTCATTCCTCAGCCTTCCCTGTGTTGTTTAGTATGAAATAACTCCTGAAGTTTTTCCTTTCCTCTTACAAAATCCTCTTGGTAGCTCCAATTCTTTGTTAGAGAAACCAGAGGAAATGTCCTTCCACATCTGCAGAAATTTAAATCTGTTGAAAACTAAGATTACTCTCAAATTAGACTTAAGTGTAGCAAAGATTTCAGAGCTGCTAGGGAAGGGGAGCAATGGGCTCATTTATGCCTCAGGGGTGTGTGTTTTGTATCCTGGCCTCGTGTTTAATTTCATGCTGTGTACAAAAGTCCTGCTGATTTCAAAATCTGCAAAAATGGCCCAGGCAGTCAGTTTCCTTTTCTTCAAATCCAAATTTACTGCAGGAGATGAAAAATGGCATTTCAATGCAAACACTCAGCAAAACATTGGAAAGTAACTTTAATTTAATAAGCCAATTATTTTCCTATTAATTAAATGTGTATTGATTGTTACAAGAACAATTATTGATTTTAGCAAGTATGAGAGAGATTAATCTAGTTGCAGTCTAATTAGTTCAGAATTGCACAGGCAATACAAATACATAATTAGGAGAAACTGCACTGGTTGGAAATGTAGGATTTATTAATGAAAAATACTTTAATTGTATGAGTGCCTACTGTAGAATTTATGTAAGGATTCAGAAAGTAACATTTTACATCCCTCTAACTGCCTCAAGATTACACCGACGTGAGTGAAGACAATGGCGAAACAGGTACCAGTCCAAGTTGGTATTAAAGCTGCTGTCATGAGATAAATACAAAGCATTTTCTTACCACCGAAGGACTGAAAACATGCTATAAAGAGTAAAAGCACTGCACTTGTAGGAGGTGGCCCAAGCAGAAAAGAATTACAAAACTGCCTGGCGTTAAAACATTGTGATCCTTGTGATACAAGCAGGGACCTTGTATCAAGGAAAAGTAGAGGACAGGTGGGATCTGTTGTGCCATAGGGTCTGTGTATGTGACATAGCCAAACAAAACACCCCACTGAGAACGTGTGTGGAACAGAGTGGTGAGCTCCACAGGCTAAACTGAGCTGGGTAGCCCCTCTTCCTTCTACACATACATACAGAGTGCTTATGGAACCTTACCCTCTAATTCTAAACACCGTTAAATTGAAATGATTTCCCTGATAGGGTTGAATGATTTTTGTGCAGGGATTTTTAAGGAGATGGACCATGAACTCTAGCGATGCTGGACAGTATTTTATGTAACTGTATAGGACAAATGAGGTCTGGGTCACTTTTAAGCCCTTGCTAGCTAAAGAAGCAAGCAATGTGTTTAACTCTATTGTCATTAATGGCAAAGGAACTATTGAGATGTCTCATAAAATGCTTAGAGAAATTTGATGAAGCGTTATGTTTGGAGCCAAACAGAAACAGTCCTTCAAGGAGAAAGGACAAATTGGTCTTGTTGCTGCAAGGGACCTAACACATCAGGTAGTTCAAAAGAGCTGTTGTTAAGCACTTAAACTTCTTCAGGTGTACTTAGACAAGAGTTAGAGTTGTAAGATGCTGTTTTGTTTTTACTGATAGTATTGATGTAGTTCCATGGCAATCAGATGCATTAGAACAACCAGCAGGGTGCCCAGGTGGCCCAGAAGGCCAATGCCATCCTGGCTTACATCAGCAACAGTGTGGCCAGTCAGACTAGGGACGTAATTCTGCCCCTGTCCTGGGCATTGGTGAGGCCTCCCCTCGAGTCCTGGGGGCGGTTCTGAGCCCTTCAGAAAAGACATTGAGGGGCTGGAGGGGGTCCAGAGGAGCAACGAGGCTGGGGAAGAGACTGGAGGGAAAGTCTGCTGAGGAGAGGGTGAGGGAGTTGGGGTGTTTAGACTCGAGGAGACTCAAGTGGGGACCTTATCTCTCTCTGTGCAACTCCCTGAAGGGAAGTTGCAGTCAGATAGGGGTCAGGCTCTTCTCCCAGGCAACTAGCACCAGGACAAGAGGGCAGGGGAGGGTTAGGTTGGATGTTAGGAAGCCCTTCCTCATGGAAAGGGTGATCAGACCCTGGACTGGACTGCCCAG
>JAOXOE010072024.1:0-29329 GCA_028565055.1 Phoeniculus purpureus
GCAGGATCACCTAGACCAAGTCACACAGGAACATATCCAGGTAGATTTTAAACATCTCCAGAGAAGGAGACTCCACAGCTCCCCTGGGCAGCCCATTCCAGTGCTCTGTCATACTCACTGTGAAGTTCCTTCTCATATTATGTGGAACCTCTTACGTTCCAGCTCATACCCACTGCCCCTCATCCTATCATTAGAGACACTGAGCAGAGCCTGTCTCCATCCTCCAGACACCTGCCCTTGCCATATTTATCAACATGAATGGGGTCATCCCTCAGTCTCCTTTTCTCCAAGCTCAAAAGATCCAGCTCCCTCAGCCTTTCCTTCCATAAGGGAGCTGTTCCACTCCATCATCTTCGTGGCACTGCCCTGTACTCTCTCCAGCAGTTCTGAGTCCTTCTCGTCTTTGTGTTTCATCTAGCTCGACAAACTTGTTTACTGCTGTAAGCAGGCAGGGCTGAGAAAAGCAGCAGCCCAGTTGCCAATGTTTATCCCATTCTTCTGACAACCTTGGCAAGAAAATTCTTGTATCAAATGGCACAGGTTGGAGTACTGGCTGTTTCAGCCTCCGAAGTGCCTCAAGCAATTAGTGTTGGTGTTGACACCAAAATCATCACGGCCAAAGGCCTGAGGCAGCAACGAGAATGAAAGAAAAATGGAATTGTGCATTTGCATTGTGGCCGCAAAGACCCTGGTGGCTCCTCGGAGGAGTGTGGCTCCAGAGCAGGGACCTGCTCCCTTGTGCACGGCTGAGAAAGTCGTTTTGGTGAATTTCACAGCTGCACAAACCCCAGCTACTTGATTTTTACAAAAAACCAGGGGAGTAGTGGAGAAGTGAAAAGAAGGGTGGGAAACTAGGGAAGGCCAAGTAACCACAGAGAAAACAAGGAAGCAGGTGAGGGCGGTAGGAAGGCTAGCAATGAGCTCATATCAAATGGGTGCTCAGGGACTGTCCCTTTAGGTTTTTTAAGGGTGGCGACTGCATAAAATTTATTACCTTACTTTTTGTGCATCAGTGCTTTTTGCATGAGAAGGTGACACCGCTCTGACAAGTTTTGCCAAAGTAGCAGAAATTCCTCCCATATTCCTGCCCTTCACACTAGAGTCCCTGGGCACTGACAGAAAAGCCCATCTTTGCCCCACAAAGCAAAGCTCTCTAGTAGTCCTCTCTCTGCTGGAGGACTTGGCCAGGACACTCAGGTCACCTGGACACTCAGATTTGCTGAGGCACTGGCATGTGTCAGCCTCAGACAGCGTGCTCAAGGGACCGGGGAAACCCTGCTTCCCAGCCTGGCTCCTTTGACAGCTTCTCATTAAGTGTTTGGTAATCAAGGGACTACCTGTCCTACCCGAGTCCTTTGGCAAGGAAAGCCAGAATTTGTACTCGGTATTATTTCAGATGTGAAGTTGTAAGCTGCTTTTGTGCAGCATTAAGTAAATAGTTCAGGACAAAGAGCAGGAGGGAGATACTAATGGATTAATTTTGCACTTCGGCAAGCCTCAAAGAATTGTCTATAATACCTCACCCTTCTCAGGAAGCAGCTTTTTCTTTCCAATGAGCCTGTCACCTCCTGTCAGCATCCCCTCTGCCTTTCTTCATCCTCTTAATTAGTGACTGGGAGCTCTGCCTTTGTTCTCTCCACTCGGCTTTAAGCTAGAGAAATTAAATCGGAGGAATCCTTCAGCAGGCTTTGTACCTGCACAGGAAGGTGTCATAAATAGCTTGTTAATGGTTTGAAAAGTGACTCATAAGTAGCTACATCAGGTAACCTTTCAGCACGCAGAATAATTTGTTAAAAACTTAATCAGTTTAATGGGGGCTAGTTTAGTACCAGCGCAGAAACAGGCAAATTGAAACGCGGACCAGCATGGCTGTGCCTCTGAGACTGTGAGGCTTCCCCTCAGATCCAGTGCTGAGTCTGCACCAAGAGCAAAGGAAGAGCTAACTCAAGGGCCAAAGAGCTAGAGCACGTGTTAGGCGTAACCCCATTGAGTTTGCTCAGTAGAAGTCTCTCTACATAAACTGATCCTGTCCAAACACCTCAGTTAAAAATAACTGCAATCTTCAGGGGATACTCTCATAACCTGCTAAGTCCTATAAAACTGGTTTCTCAATTCCACACACTTATGCTGTCATTACAGTCTCATTTCTAGTCCCAGGTTCCTTGCAGCAGGTCTAAAGGGCATTGGAAGGTTATGAAATACTTTAATTCCAGCCATTCTTGCCAATAAACCACACAACGCTGAAACTTGTGCGAAAGACCTTGGTGTGCTACTCCCACCCACTGCTACGCCCGAGAGCGCTGACTTTCAGAACTTGAGATTAAGGGGAAAATAGACTATTTTTAACAATGATTACCCAGATTACTTAATTGCAGTATGTCACAAAATCACAGACTCACATCCCACGTAGATGCATCATGTGGACACATCCCTACCCTCAAACACATTCACACACCATACCTAAGAGAAATACCTGATTGAAAGGAGTTTCCTTTCCATAGATTCTGTGCATCGATGGGGACTGACAGATGTTCTACAAAAGTTGGCCACATCCCAACTTAGGACATCCTGAGGCAGCAGTTTAACCAGTGCATGACTCTGAACTCTTTTGGCAGGAAAGTACCCAATGTTAACAATTAACTAATAATAAATTACTTCAGCATTGACCTACAGTTTGGTAAGATATTAGGATGCTAAGTCTATGCAGAAGCTACAAGACACTCTACAAAGAATAAGAGCTCTGTGCATGTTCATGAACAAACAACACTGTGAACAGATGAAAGTGTTCCTGTCGTCAGTGACAAGAAATGAGGGTCTTTCAGTTTCCAGCTGGGTCAAGCACAGGGTTTTTTTTTTTCAAGCAGGAGACTGTAGATGTCACAGTACCAGCAAGCATGTCACAAATCCTTATCCTGCAGCAGACTGCTTGCTCTGAATCTGTCTAAGAATCTACAACAGAACATTTCTCCTTCACTGGAGAGATTGGGATTTTTTGCAGGGGGACATCACAAAACACGGTTCAGTGTCACACTTCAAATCAAAATTAAAAGAATGAAGAAACATCACAAAGGGTTTGCTTTAAATGTTGTGGTTTTTTAAACACATGAGCTTGGGATCCCATTAAATGATACCTGAGACTCAGAGGCACAAAGGCCACTGACAGCCTATTCACCAGGCAGGATGCTGGAGGCCTTTTCTACTTAGGAATGTGCTTACTTTTCCGTTCCTGCCTAAGCTGTGTCTCACTAGCCTTGACTAACCTTCAACTCTGTAACTTAAATGCATCACATTTACACTCCAGTGGCGCTTTGAAAAACTTCCTGACCACCTATAAATGGGAAAACATGACTCCACTGTAGTTTCTTCCATTTGTAGGAGGATAAATATGTACGGCATCAATGCTTCTTGGTGCTCTGACAGCACAGTTGTCACCTCCTGATCTGAGGCAAGCTTTAACGGTGAAAATCAGTAGTGCTTCCTGACATGGTACTCAGAGAGGCATTAGTGAGACAGAGCTTTGATAAGTGCATTTCTCTGGGCAAGAGTCTGATTGAGCAGTAATTTCCAGGCTGAAGCCCTTTGGACCATAAGGGCATCCTTCACCTGTCAGAGTAAAATCAGTGGCAACTCATTCCTTGACTTCAGTAGGCTGAGACCTTTCAGAGAAAGGCTATCTACAACTAGGTCAAGTTTAAAAAAACCACCCAAACATATCTAGAACCTAATTTTGACAAGAATTCTAACTGGCCCAATGATGCTGCACATCCTGACACACCTGTATCAGTTGGGAACACGCAGCTCCTATCTGTGGGTTCTTACCAATACAAATAGCAAAAAGCTGTGTTTCTCCCAGCCTGGCCGTGTTCCCGTGCGACTTGGTCTAGGTGATCCTGCTGTGGCAGGGGGATTGGACTGGATGGTCTTTCGAGGTCCCTTCCAACCCCTAATGTTCGGTGGTTCTGTGGCCAGAGCACACATTTCAGGTAAGGGAACTCCACTTTTTAAAGCGTGCAGCACCCGACAGATCTACCACTTTGGGTCAATCTGACTGATTGTAAGAGAAAGACGGTGCAGTTCACTTCAGTCTACATTTCTCTCGTTTCACTGGCTCAAGATGCACAGCTTATGCAGGCTCGAGCCAAATTAATTATTGCCTTATCTGTCTTACAAAGGTAAAATCCCTATGGACTGAGGAAAAGATGACAATAATTTTGATGAATAGTACTGCTGGTGGTTTGTGCTGAGACAGTCAGTAGAAATTGGAGTCTGTGATAAACGTATGTTTTTCTGATAAAGAGCAGACAATATATGAATGTTTTACTCTTCCCATGTTTTATTACTGCAGTTTTATATCTGTGTTCTCTAAGGTCAAGTGTACACTATGCAAAATCCGCTGCAGCTGCTGTTACACAGTCAGTAAACCTGCAGCCTTTCCTTGCTCCGGTGTATGTAGTAACGCTTTACAGCATTTACTGGATCTCTAAGCACTGGAAGATGTGATTCTACTATAAACATTTGCTTTGCTTTTCTGTAAATACCAGCAGCTTTATACTTTCCTGTAATTGAGTAAATAATTGCTGAACTGCAGAAAGTATTTATTAGTTTGGGAGAGATAAAGGCATGGGGGTGGGCTGTGGGTGCTGTGTTGGGGGGTTGCTTGAGAACAAATAGCCTGGAAAGAATAGCTTTTGGGCTTCAGAGCTTTAGAATCCTGACTTGAAAATACAGCCACAAGGTCTTTCTGCACAAAGCAATCTGACTTGAAATCTATCTTTGAAAGCAGTTGTCAGTGTGTTCTGAGAAACTGCCCAAGTGAAAACCTGCTGAAAACAATACTGGGAGAATAAAGGCGGGTTTCTTGCTTTGTGTGCCCGTGCTGTAGCGTGGAGGCACACTAGCTGTCGCATGAGCCTGCGTGTGCTGTGCTGTACAGATCCCCCCACTAATGAGGAGCAACGAGCACACTCACCTGTCCTGCTGCATTTGACTCAGCTGGTCTCTTTGCGAGGATCTCCTCTCATCACTTCTCAGCAGGAATCCCTTTCTTTCACAGACAAAGATGAGACAGATTGGTGGTGTTTGTCTGCATATGGCTTCAGAAGAATACTTTGGAAAGCTTTGGGCTGTACAGAATAATACTTATCTGCTTAGCCTCTGTTCCTTTCTAAATCACAGGAGGTACAACACGGGAAAGTACAAAGATAATTGTGAAGAAAATGATTTAAGAAAGGTCCAGTGTTGGGAAAAGAAGTAGTATGAGTATTGCAGACATCGTAATGATTCATAGACTCATTAGGGATTGGAAGGGACCTCCAAAGATCATCTAGTCCAAGCCCCCTGCCACAGCAGGACCACCCAGACCAAGTCACACAGGAGCACATCCATATTGTTTTCTAGAAGTTCTAAGCACCTGCAACACAGGCTTTGTAGAATCACAGAATCGGTCAGGGCTGGAAGGGACCACAGGCTCATCCAGTTCCAACCCCCCTGCCATGGGCAGGGCCACCCCACCCTAGATCAGGCTGGCCAGAACTTGTCAGAGTTCTCTTTGGAGTCCTGTCATTTTGTAACGACCACTAGAGTAATTTAGGAAGTTAATTTTCCAGTAATCTTTCAAAGTTTCCTTTCACTGACTTTGGCGAGTGCTGGGTAATAGGTTAGCAAGACGTACTAACTGATCATCAATCCGCATTTCAATAGCTCAGGACACCTTTTGGTTAGGTAGCTACAGAAAATGTGCAGCTGTAGGCACAGAAACAAAGCAAACCCATCTGGAACAGCCTTCCATCACATTGTAAATGTTTCCTCTTCTGCCTCTTTAAACTGTTTTAATGACTATTTGACAACTTCTATCACAAAATCGCTTTAGATCACAAGATAAACTAAACTATTTCAATATTACCGTGCTACAACTGTAGATAAGGGCTGAGTTCTAATGGCAAACAGAGGGACAGCTTTAAAACATGTTGTTATGGGGTACCAAAACCTGCCACAAAACCCTCTAGGAAGTGTGTGTGGACCCCTAAGGGTTTTTCTGCAGTCTGTACCCTGAAACACAGCAGCACTCTGCACTCCCCAGATCTGCTCTGTGAGTCAGGTAGGAAGGAGACGGGATACATCTTAGCTAGGTATTCATCTCTGTCCTCGGGTTAAGGCTGAGCTCTCCACACTGGAACACACAAGGGTTTTACTGTATTGACTGCAGCTCCTTCTGCACGTTTGTGCATGATCTTGGTAGCTCTGCATGAAGTTCCCAGAAACTTCTCTGTGCTGTGGACAAAACGCCCCAGCCCAACAGGTCATTCATGGGTCACAAACTTAGAAATTATGAAAACTTTGAAAGTGAGGGAGAGGAAGTAGGTGTGCAGTTCCACTTCAGACCTTTAAGCAAAGCAATGCCTACTCCCATCTGCCTGCATGTACGTATCAGCAATGAGGCCTGTGAGCTACGGGACGTGCCGGATCGCTCCTCTTGCAGCGGAGCTTGTTTTAACTACTACAGCAGTAACACTTAACTTTGCTGGAGCTAAGCCTTACTGACCAACTGTCAGCGCTGTACAGAGGCAGCAAAGGCTCAACAAACTTGGGTCGTGTTCTGCCCATGACCTGGGACACACTGTCAGCCCCTACTGAGAAACAGCTGAAGTAGGAACTGGGTGCCCAGCAGTCAGGCAAGAACAGATAAGGTTCTGCAGCCTGCATTGCTCTAAATCTAAACCAAGAGGGGTTTGTACACATTTTCTGCTTTCTGGAGGCAGCAGAGTGGGAATTATGACAGACTGAATCCAGTTACTTAATTATGTTGATTATCCATCAGCACTGAGTTCATCAGCTCTTGCAGTCAGATCTTTTACACTCTCCAAGTGTAAGAAAAATACATGCACAAAGGGAACTGAGAGCATCAGCTTATGGCAGAGACTAACACATGCTTATGTAACGCTCCAGGGACTGGAAGTTCCCTGCTGTTCTGGAAAAAGAAAACACAGATTAGGAACATCTCCTAGAAAGGGAAAAACCTCTCCACTCCTTTTCCCCCACACAATCTGTTACTCTATGAGTTCATACTTCAGCGGCGTCAGAGATTTTTCTCAGCTGTTGTTCCCCAAACCTGCGTTTCCGCCTCTCTGCTACAACGTGGAGCTCTCCAAAGACAGCTGAGCTCTGTGAGGGTCGCTGAACTAGACGCTCTTTACCAAGGGCTGCCTGCCACGCAAAGCTCTTCACATCTTGAAGGGGCATGGCTTGCCTGATTAGTAAGGGAAACAGGACCAGCCAGACTGCCCACTAAGGGACGGGTAGCCTGTGCTGTGCACAGTTAGAAACAACAGTGACTAGAGAGACTGCAAAGTTATTTCCATCAGCTACAAATGCTCTTCCAGACTCTGTACCTGTACTAAGGTAAGTTTTATATGGAGCCTTCCAGAGTCTGTACCTGTACTAAGATAAGTTTTATACGGAGCCTTCCAGAGTCTGTACCTGTACTAAGATGAATTTTATACAGAGCCGTAAGTAATCCATAAGCAAACCTTACCATCAGAATTTCACTGTAGAGAACATACTCATGTAAAATCGGTAGCAGGTTTTCTGAGAGCCCAGCCATTCTCTTCTCCGTAGCCTTGCAACACTTGTCAATGCAGCTGGCAACACCTTTTAGGGAGTCTGCTACGTCTTCTTCTGATGCTGACCAGAGTGTGTGGATGGGGCCGAATTCTTTCATTTCACTGAAGTACTCTTTAACGGGAACACACACGCATATTACTCTTTTGTACTTAACACATAGTGAAGTGACACTAACTGCAACTCACATTTACTGTGAAAAGAGAGAGAGGCCGACCCTCTCTCTCTCGTACAGTGTTTAGATTGCACAAATGACCAAGCTGAGCAAACGGCAGCTCACTGTGTGTGAATATACTCGTCAGTTAAGGCATCTGTCAGTAAAAATGCCTCAGCCATGTCAAACGGACACACTGCTCAGGTAGACCTGAAGAGTTGTATTTACATCACCCAATAACCTGAATTACTTCAGAGTGTCTTCATACAGAGGGACAGGAGTCGCAGCAGCTGACCTGACTTGCTGCTGCTGACCTGAATTCCTCTGCTACAGCAATGCTCTGAATCCTGTCTGTTATTAAAACTAGTTGCCTTAGGAAGACACTGAGGTTCACTCTCGTTTTGCAAGTGATATCTGCTTCAGTAGTTTCTACTTATCTGACAGCAATGCCACCCCACAAACTCTTTCCGTCTCTAGGCCAAGTGACAAGCTGTAAGCGGAAAGGCGGCCCAGAATTCACTCTGCTGTTTGGTAGGGCAAACCTGGGCAAGACCAGCAGGTGCCTATTCGCAGCAGAGTGCTGCGAGCGCTCAATACACTCTTCGTGTCCAGACAACACAGTTCTATCGCAACTGCGTGTGTAATGAGGGAACGTCTAAGCAACGATGCAAAGCAGCCGTGTGGCACGAAGCGCGTAATGTTTACTTGGAGAAAGCCTGCACACAAAAAAGCCTCCGTGGAAGGTGTAAATAAGAATCCCATGTCAGCAGCTCGCATCCGAGTCAGTGCAGCCCTGCCGTAAGTGTTCTGCCGAATGCTGTTTGGAAAATGCAGAAAGACAGCCTGACGTAGAGCACCTGGGAGCACGCCAACGTTGGAAAGGCTTTCTAAGATGTATTTTGGCACTGATGCTTTGAACCTACAGACCTCAGCCAGCTATTTCCACTAATATGACCAGTAGCAGATCTTCACCAACATGTTTTCTCTTTCCTTAAGCCCCTATGACACAGTGAGGACAGGCTGATATCTGGTACAGTACAGTGAAGCACAAGGGCTCAGATCCCAAAGAACACAGGGCAATTCCCAATATATCCATTCCTTAGAGCAATGAAACCGACAGTTGTTTTCTACTCACCCCTTTCTTCCTTGTAAATTCTGTGAGCTATTTTGTCCAGTATGTTTATTTTCTGACTAAATGTTTCCACGTAGTCATTCATTTCTGAAAACATTTCGGGACGATTTTTAACTCCTCCTCTTACGGAGGAGGCCACAGCTCTGACGGTCTGTCCCATCCTGCTCAGCAAACCGGGACCCTGCTTCTTGTGCGAGGAGAGTTCCTAAAGACAAAACAAGCTGTGTTTACTTACGAGTACTCGGTTTAGATCTCGGAAAGTAATGCAGACTTCCAAGTGCTGCGCTGCTTCTCTGAACCAGAATGACACATGTGCGCCTGGCAGTGGTTTTTTTAGTACATCGCTGTCACTTAAATCTTACTTAAAATTACTAGCCCAGTATCAGAACTGTTCCTGCTGTGCATTTAGCAGCTAAAGCTTTCTGGGCAAACACAGGCCTGCCCTGTATCCCGCTCTCACGGGAACAATTAAAGGTGGCTGAGAACATTTGCCCTTTAAGGGTGAGTTAGCTGGTTTGCAGTTTAGCCTTTCGAAGAGGAAAGCAGAGGCAATAATTGCAGAGACAAGTCACTGAGAAAAGCAAACAACGTGCCTACAGGAAGAAGGCATCTGTTTGGGTTTCTTTCTCTTTTATATGTTTCACAGAATCACAGAACGTTACAGGTTGGAAGGCACCTCGAAAGATCATCTAAGTCCAACCCCTCTGCTGGAGCAGGGTAAGTTGCTAGAATAACCTTTGCTGAAGTTCAGAGGAAGTCAAAAACCTCAGTTTTCAAGTGGGCACATCTTGCAAAAATGCAAAAGTAAATTCAAAGACAGCATTTGGGTGTCCTGCTGTGGTGGGGGGATTGGACTGGATGATCTTTCATGGTGCCTTCCAATCCCTAATGTTCTGTGAGTTGTGGGTTTGAGCTGGAAAACAGGAGGTTCTCTATAAATCAGAAGGACCTTCTTCCCAGTGAGGGTGACAGAGCACTGGAATGGGCTCCCCAGGGGTGGTTGTGGAGTCTCCTTCTCTGGAGGCATTTAAAACCCACCTGGACTTGGTCTAGGTGATCCTGCTGTGGCAGGGGGATTGGACTAGATGATCTTTTGAGGTCCTTCCAATCCCTGGTGTTCTGTGATTTTATTTCTACGAGACTTTTATAACCGAAAGACCACACCAAAACAAGAATCACTTTAAATGCTGTTTTTCTCCTGAAAGGTGTACGTGTACCACAGCCCTCACAGGACTCTGTGTTGTGAAATCGACAAAATGTGGCAACAGAGACGGCTTTGGGAGGCACGGCAGCATTTATGGCCACACGTGGTTACCAAAAGCACAGGAGAAAAGGTTATCCTGTGGGGTGAACGCTTCAGAGATCCCCTGCTGCCTCGTGCCACTGCAGGAACGAGCCACGGGAGGACACTCCTGAATACTGAACGAAGGGCACTGCTCACACACTCTACTAACACGAGACACGGCGTCACACGGCTGTAAATACAAATCCATTTACCCAGGCTTGTGCGGTAAGAAAGACTTTGAAGTCTTCGTTAAAAGTTAAAGTCGGATGATCCGCAATCCGGTTCAAGAATTTATGTAAAGCTTTTCTTCGAGTCTCAATGAATTCATCGCTGAATCGTTCCACCATTCCTTTAATTACAAATTTTTCGGGCAATGGCTGAGGAAAAAAGAGGAGAGAGACCGTATGATTTGCACCAAGTTAAGGGTGTTCTAACAGCTCTTGCAAATACAAAAAACCCACAGGCGTAGCTTCTAAAATCCACCGCGCCAGAAACCAGCCGTTACCAAGTCTGAGCGTTCCCGAGGGGCGTAACACGGTTCTTGTGGCAGCCAGTGGCAAATAAAAGTACAACTGAGAAAGGAGGACACAAACTGCTGCAAATTACCGTGAATGGCACAACTACAAGCACAAGAAATACCTTGTTTTAATTAACACACACGTATGAATCTAAGGAAAATAGCTTGGCTTAATGTTTGTAAGACTTCAGAGAACGAAGGAAGACCTCAGACATCCCTCTGTAAAACTGGAGCCATCTTACGAACAAACAGAAACAAGTCTTAGGAAACGAACAGGAATAATCAGTGTCGGATGTGCTTCTTCAAGTTTGCCCTTCAACCAAAGGAAATCCTGATATCGTCTTCGAACTTCATATTCACTGGAGTCAAATTCACCACGAGATGTCTGAAAACCAGAGGCATTAAAAATAGGGTTAGAACAGCAGAAGAAAGAACCAAATAGTATTTGATTTTGGAGAAACTCGAAGGGAATTAATTCATGATTCTGTTTTGCCTGTTTATTTTAAGGTGCGGTGATCAAGCGTACTTTGAAGAGATAAAAGACATCCCCTTTTAGCAAGAAATCCTAGTTCTATTGTAAAACAGAAACACCAAACTACACAGAGAGACTTGTAATAAGACTTGTACCACGTTTTGAAAGAGTTCAATCACTATCTTAGTGTGGCATGTTCCACCTGGCAGTCACAGTTGTGTTCATTACTTTTCGGGTGCTTCCTTTAAGGTAATTAGTCGTCTGTGAGTGAGAAAAGTCAATTTTTAGCATTCTGAAAAGCCCCCGAATAGCTGGTGTGTGTCCTTGGGACCTGCGGACGCTAGTCAGCAATCCCCACATTTACAACGTGAAGATGTCAGCAACACTTCCTGCGCCCTTTAACGGACTGTGCGTTCCACCATCAAGTCCAGTTTTGTGACCCTGTGTTGGAACCTGCCAACAAACCTTTAATGCTGACAAAAAGTGTACGACACTGGTGCAGAACTGTTAGACCCTGAGACTTACTTTATTGCTGCTCCACCTTCTAGAATCAAAGCACAAAGGGCCCATGTTTTCAGAACAGTAATGCGTGCACCTTAGCTCTCATTGCTGCACAGAGACTTACGACGCAACGCAAGTAAGTTTGAAGAAGAACCTCAAAACACGCTGTTGTAATCTAAACATTTTTAAGCATGGAATCAAAAATTTTCAAGGACTGTGAGAGAAATGCTATTGCTTTATCATCAACAACCAGCACTTCAAATCAAACATGGTAAGAAAGGATAGGACAGATAAAGCAGCAAAAGCAGTCCACTGTACACCCCTTCCATACTTCTCCGAAGAAAAGATGTTTTCTCGGCTACACAAACACGTATGGAGTGAAGATTATTGCTACTGACCTAACAAGGACAGCTCTCTTCCTACTCTTTACATTTTTGTGGGGAATTTATATCTTCTCTTATTTAAGGATGAATAATTCCCATTTGAAAATTTGGCTTTAAATGAATCTTTCCAGAAGTCCAAGTAAAATAAACGAACAGTGCAGTTCTCAAGCTGGAGACCGCAGTTTCCCCATTTTCATATTCAACTGGAAATGGGAAGCAAATGACTGTGTGATAGCAGACACTAATTACTGAAGAATGGAATTGAAAGACTTTGCATCAGGTAACGTCCATGCAAGACAAAAGTGGCCTTTTCTTGCTGGCCTGGAAGTGATCAGAAATTCGTGTTTGGGCTGGTATTGTGTCTTCAAACTGAATCAGTCTTTCTGCTGTCTCATATTCCTGTTGACGACTGCAGTAGAAACTGCTACTCATATAGGTCTGATTTGTCTGTTGAAAAAGTATTAGCTGTTTTCGTAGCACAAAAACACTCGAGCACCTATGTGTGCAGGCTTACAGTGGTTTTTTTTCAGAACCTACTGCACAATTTCATACAATTTGAGTATAAATTTGTGTGACTTGGTCTGGGTGATCCTGCTCTGGCAGGGGGATTGGACTGGATGATCTTTCGAGGTCCCTTCCAATCCCTAATGATTCTACCATTCTAGTGCCTGAAACGTTGCGTTCCCTGTGATTATCCATCTCCCCTCCGTTTGGCCATGTGGAGGGATGCTCTCTCTTCCAGACACACTCTGTGTGTGATTTCTAAGCAGCTCTGGAACCCTAGAGACTAGAGAAGGCATATGAATGTTTTATAACGTTATTGATAACTGCGGAGCCGACGCGCCTCCAGTAAACTGCTGTGAGATAAGTTACTGGGAGCATCTGCAGAGATGTGTGTAAATGAGCTCGACTTAATTAATCCTGTGTTAGAGAAAGCTCTTTTAGAAAGAGCAGATCCGTGTTGGAGCATGTAAGATTATTTCAGCCTGCCCTGAGACTGTGTTATAGCACAAATTACCATAATTTATTAGGGGGGAAAAAGCCGTTGTTGTTAATCAGACATTAATTATTCATAAAACCTCTATTAACGTGACCTTAATGGAGAGTGTTACCAGCTGGGGTACTGGGCTTGGCAATCTATCCACATACAAAATAGATGAATAGCGTGACTTGAAAATAAGACATAAAAATGACTTACAAGAGCATAAAGGCGGCAAGCGTGGGCACGAGTCAACACAGAGCTGGCTGTGGCAGAGCAGTCCAGCCGCGTCGTGTGTTGGCTCTGGCGCTGGTTTGTGCCTTGGTGGCATTCAAGTGCAGTTAGTGACGAGTGCTCATTACCAGTCACAGAATCACAGAGCACGAGGGGTTGGAAGGGACCTGGGAAAATCCTGTGGACCTTGCCGTGATGCTTGTTGTCTCTTCGGCACGCACGCATCCGGCAGGGTGGAGGGAAACAGGTTCTTTCCCATTCTGCTTGAAAACAACCACCCAAACAATAAAGGAAGTAAACAACCCACCCAAAATGTACAGAGACAGCTGTATTTTAGTCTCCAAAATCTCATTTCCCTCACGTGAATTCGGCACAAGTTTTGCTTGCAGGGGCAGAAGTTCCTGGGTTACTCAAAAGAGGGTGGCAACCAAATACCAGAAGGTGTTTGGTGATGGAGGTTTAGTAAAACCGAGCATGGGATTCACTGCCCAGAATTTGTTTAAACTTTTCACAGAATCACTGAGGCTGGCAAAGCCCTCTGAGCTCAGCCAGCCCAGGACCTGACATCACCCCATCGGCCACACCAGGGCACTAAGTGCCACATCTAGTCTGTCCCTCAACACCTCCAGGGATGGGGACTCCACCACTGCCCTGGGCAGTCCAGTCCAGAATCTGATCACCCTTTCCGTGAGGAAGGGCTTCGTAACACCCAACCTAAACCTCCCCTGGTGGCTCTGCCCTCTTGTCCTGTTGCTAGTTGCTTGTGAGAAGAGCCTGACCCCCACTGACTACAACCTGTCTTCAGGGAGTTGTAGAGAGGGAGGATGTCCCCTTTGAGTCTCCTCTTCTCCAGGCTAAATACTCTCAGCTCCCTCAGCCTCTCCTCATCAGACTTTCCCTCCAGTCCCTTCCCCAGCCTCGTTGCTCCTCTGGACCAGCTCCAACCTCTCCATCTCTTTCTTAAAGTGAGGGGCTCAGAACTGCTGTCAGTACTCAAGGGGAGGCCTCCCCAGTGCCCAGCACAGGGGGAGAATGACCTCCCTAGCCCTGCTAGCCACACTATTGCTGGTCCAAGCCAGGCTGCCATTGCCCTTTCATGCCACCTGGGCACTCTGCTGGCTCCTGTTCAGCCGGTTGTCACCCAGTACCACCAGGTCCCTCTCTGCCATGCTGCTCTCCAGCCCCTCATCCCCCACCTGGCTTTTGAAAGCTCTCTTACAAGGAATGAAAGTCCAAGCAGAGAGGGCACTGGCTAGCCATGCAGATGTGTAAGGCCGGCCAAGTGCAGGCAGCTTTATGCGAGCAGTAAAAGCCTCATAGGAGTCAGCTGCAATCAAACTGTTTAGCTCAGCTAGAGGCTTTTATTAGGATAGCACAACGTTGAACTTACAAAGACATTTGGTTTACATCTTCAGACAAAAGGCTGTTCGTTGCTAAAGGCTTGTTTGAAAAATGACAGTTTAATAGGGGGGTTGTGGAGTCTCCTTCTTTGGAGGGATTTCAAACCCACCTGGATGTGTTCCTGTGTGACTTGGTCTAGGTGGTCCTGCTCTGGCAGGGGGATTGGACTGGATGATCTCTCGAGGTCCCTTCCAGTCCCTAATGATTCTATGATTCTATGACTTGGTCTAGGTGGTCCTGCTGTGGCAGGGGGATTGGACTAGATGATCTTTGGAGGTCCCTTCCAATCCTTGATGATTCTATGATTCTATGACTTGGTTTAGGTGGTCCTGCTCTGGCAGGGGGATTGGACTAGATGATCTTTGGAGGTCCCTTCCAGTCCCTAATGGTTCTATGATTCTATGACTTGGTCTAGGGGATCCTGCTCTGGCAGGGGGATTGGACTAGATGATCTCTCAAGGTCCCTTCCAAACCCTAATGATTCTATGAATGTGTGATGGGTAAGCCAGCATCTGAAGAATTTTGGCCAAAGCCATGGACGAAAAGCATTTGGAGTGAGACATAAACCCAAAAGAAACAGAATCATTTAAGAAATTGCATGGCTTTTAGTGAGTTCTGGAAACCTAGGTCTGATCTTGGAAAGATGGTTAGAGTTGGGTGGTCTGAAACTGAATGATGTTTGAGACTCTTCGGTAAATAGCAATTCATTTTCTTTTCCACTAGTGTTGATAGTGCATCCAAGTTTGGGGTGGTGGTTTCTATGGTCTCTAGTCAGTCATCCTGCCTAACTGATTCACACAACTCAGGTACGAGGTTATTTTGTAGTTTAAACATTTTCTTCACATTTCATTTGCAAAGGAATGTCCTGAGGAGACCTGTGTTTGGGAGCAGGTTGTATCTGGAGAGCTTAACAAGTTGTGTCTGGAGAACTTAAAAAATAATAGAATCATAGAATGGCCAGGGTTGGAAGACACTTTCAAGATCATCTAGTTCCGACTCCCCTGTAGAGAGAGGGACACCTTCACTAGAGCAGGTTACTCAGGGCCCCAGCCAACCTGACCTCCCAACACTGCCAGGGATGGGGCAGCCACAGCTGCCTTGGGGAACATGTTCCAGCATCTCAGCACCCTCAACATCAAAGAATTTCTTCCTCATGTCCAACCTCAATCTCGTCTCTTCAAGTCTGGAACCCTTTCCCCTTGTCACAGAACATTAGGGATTGGAAGGGACCTCCAAAGATCATGTAGTCCAATCCCCCGCCACAGCAGGATCACCTAGACCAAATCACACAGGAACACATCCAGGTGGGTTTTAAACATCTCCAGGGAAGGAGACTCCACAACCCCCCTGGGCAGCCTGTTCCAGTGCTGCTCTCGCTACCACCCTTGCCAAAGCCCTCCCCTTGCTGTCTTGTAGCCCCCTTCAGAGACTGGAAAGCTGGTAGGCAGTCACCTAGGAACCTCCTCTTCTCCAGGCTGAATAACCCCAACCTGCTCAGCCTGTCCTCACAGGGGAAATGCTCTAGCCCTCTGCTCATTTAAGTTGCTCTCCTCTGGGCACTTTCCAGGAGCTCTGTCTCCTTCTTAAAGTCATTAAATATTATAAAATAATGCAATAATATTTTATAATATCATGGGCTGGACTTGATGGTCTTCTCCAGCCTCAGTGATTCTGTGAAAAGCAGCTGTATTCTGGAGAATGCTGATGGCATCGACACCATCACCGAGTGGTTTAGATTGGAAGAACCCTTTAAGATCATCTAGTTCCACCCCCCTGCCATGAGCACCAACACCTCTCACCAGACTAGGTTGCCCAGAGCCCCATCCAACGTGGTCTTCTAGGGATGGAGCAGCCACAACCTCCCCACTAGTTGCCTACATTTTCTAAGGTCTAAACCAGGAATTGCAGTTTCCCTAAATCCAGGGCACCTCCAGCCAAGTCCCTGGAAGCCTGCCTGGATGTGTTCCTGTGCGACCTGGTCTAGGTGATCCTGCTGTGGCAGGGGTATTGGACTGGATGGTCTTTCGAGGTCCCTTCCAATCCCTAATGGTTCTGTGATTCACTTCCAGGAGCACCTCCTATCTGATGCATCTCAGCACTCTTACACTTGCATGTAAAAACGTTATCGGAGTTCTGCTGTCTAGCAGCGATAACAGCTCAGCTTTATGAGCAACAGGTAGCACTGGGTATTTCGCTCTCTTCTTGATCGTACCGAACGTGTTTCGTTGCTTGCACTGTAGTAGCAGATTGAAACCATCTGCTGCCTTGTCGCTGGTTCAGCAGCCCTAACAGAAAATCTTGGTTCCTATTCCTCAAGGCCAGTGTGCTCTAAGCCGTGTGATGAAAGCCCAGACCTGTGCTCACCAGTCTTTCAACCCTTTGCCAAGGATTGGAACAGAAATAAACTCAGTTTGCTTTTCTCTCTTCCTGTGTCCCTTTTACAGCTCCGTCCCCCATCACAGTCATAAGGAAAGACAGGACATCCAGGAACAGTGTGTCTCTCTCTTGGCAAGAACCCGAGCATCCCAACGGGATCATCTTGGACTACGAAGTCAAATACTATGAAAAGGTGGGAAGATGGGAGAGGAGGGTTTGGCGCTGGTGATACTGTCATGAAGTGATTGCATCTTGCCTGTGTTCCTCACTGCACCTTGCCTGTGTTCCTCGCTGCACCTTGCCTGTGTTCCTCACTGCATCTTGCCTGTGTTCCTCGCTGCATCTTGCCTGTGTTCCTCGCTGCATCTTGCCTGTGTTCCTCACTGCATCTTGCCTGTGTTCCTCACTGCATCTTGCCTGTGTTCCTCACTGCATCTTGCCTGTGTTCCTCACTGCGTCTTGCCTGTGTTCCTCACTGCGTCTTGCCTGTGTTCCTCACTGCACCTTGCCTGTGTTCCTCACTGCACCTTGCCTGTGTTCCTCACTGCATCTTGTCTGTGTTCCTCACTGCGTCTTGCCTGTGTTCCTCGCTGCATCTTGCCTGTGTTCCTCACTGCATCTTGCCTGTGTTCCTCACTGCTTCTTGCCTGTGTTCCTCACTGCTTCTTGCCTGTGTTCCTCACTGCCTGCCTCCGTGGCACCACGTGTTGGAACTGTTCAGCTCTCAGCAAGGAAAACACCACAAGCACCACGAAGGGGAATTTGTGAGTTGTGTTGTCCACCACGCTCATCCCCAGACAGCCGCAGAAGGCAACGCAGGCGAGCTGCAGCGCTTCGTAGTTTGTCTTGAGTGCAGTTTAGTTCCTGAGCTGGGTCAGCGCTGCGAGGATCTTTCACACGACAGCGATTTAGAGGAGATGGGCAGTCACTTTAGTGCCTACGAAGGGTCCCGTCTCGTGAATAACTGAATTCTTCACAAATGTTATGTAAATAGCTACAAATCAGCCCAACTCTGCCGCTCAGCAGGTTCTGCTCTGTGTTGACATTTCCTTCTATTTACAGCTGCTGATTTCTGCATCATCCAGGGAGCTGTAGTGAGGAAAACAAACACTGAGCTCTGACCTGGGGCTTTTAGTGCTGGCAGAATTGAAAAGACCATGAGTTGTGCAAAGAGCAGAACTAGTCATTTCTAGATGGCTCGGTGTGACCTCTTGGTAGGGTTTGCTGCTGCTGCTGCTGAAGTGGACAAACTCCGAACAAACCATCGGACTGGGTGGTCTTTTGAGGTCCCTTCCAGTCGCTGCTGGTTCTGTGATTCTGTGTAGTTTAGCGCTTACTGGTGCTGTTCACAGCTAGAAGTCAGACGTGTCTTCCACTTGCTCCAGGGCAGAACGTGGTGTAAATATCCCCTTAGAAACTGCATGTAGGATACTCCACGGGTGGTCAGTCACAGAATCACAGAACATTAGGGATTGGAAGGGACCTCGAAAGATCATCCAGTCCAATTCCCCTTGCCAGAGCAGGATCCCCTAGACCAGTTTACCGGTGGGACAATGTGGTGTTGACGGTCCACAGCTGATCTCCAGCTGAAGCACGGGGCTTGCAAAGCCATATATTGAGTGGTTTAATGTGCTGGCTTTAGGGTGTTTTGTTTGCTTGCTTTTCTTCTGCTGAGCACTTGAATTTTCAGACTGTGGTGAAAAGCTGAAGGTAGAATCGTAGAACAGCCAGGGTTGGAAGGGACCTCAAAGATCAGCTAGTTCCAACCCCCCTGCACAGCCAGGGACACCTTCACTAGAGCAGGTTCCTCAGGGCACCAGCCAGCCTGGCCTTCAACACATCCAGGGATGGGGCAGCCACAACGTCCTTGGGCAACATCTTCCAGCATCTCAGCCCCCTCACAGTCAGGATGCTTTTTGTGGAAGGGAGTATCCTGTCTTGCAAACAAAAAAAGCCATCTCCTAAACCCCACACATCAGCTATTAATTGCTTCATTTAAAGACGTGTCTCACAATTATGATCACTAAATCCCACGCGGTCGGTTAATGTGAAGTCTGCTGCAAACAGTGGATGTCACTAACTGCGGTCTCACGTCACTAGAATAGATTTGCTTTTGCCATCACTGGAATTTTGTGCTCAGTAAACTGATTAAACCAGACAAATAAATAACAAGATCTAGTTTGAGAGCAGTGTAGGAGAAAGGGACCTTTCTGGGGGTTCTGGTGGCCAGCAGGATGACCATGAGCCAGCAATGGGCCCTTGTGGCCACGAAAGCCAATGGCATCCTGAGGTGGATCAGAAGGAAAGTGGTTAGTAGATGGAGAGAGGTTCTCCTCCCCTTCTACTCTGCCCTGGTGAGAGCACATCTGGAATCCTGTGTCCAGTTGTGGGCTCCTCAGTTCCAGAGCTGCTGGAGAGTCCAGCGCAGAGCCACAAAGATGAGGAAGGGAGTGGAGCATCTCCCTGATGAGGAAAGGCTGAGGGAGCTGGGGCTCTTGAGCTTCCAAAAAAGGAGACTAAGGGGTGACCTCCATTAATGTTTATAAATATGGAAAGGTCAGGTGTCAGGTGGATGGAGCCAGGCTCTGCTCAGAGGCACCCAATGATAGGACAAGGGGCAACGGGTGTCAGCTAGAACACTGGAGGTTCCACCTCAATATGAAAAGGAACTTCTTCATGGTGAGGGTGACAGCGCACTGGCAGGGGCTGCCCAGGGGGGTTGTGGAGTCTCCTCCTCTGGAGACATTTAAAACCCGCCTGGCTGTGTTCCTGTGTGACTTGGTCTAGGTGGTCCTGCTGTGGCAGGGGGATCGGGGAATCGTGTCAGGTCCCTCCCAATCCCTAACATTCTGTGGTTCTGTGGGAAGGTGAGACCTCCATAAACGTGCTCGCTGCTTATAAACTCTTCCTGCTGTGGTGCTGAGCATGAGGAGCTCACACATACCCCCCAAGGTGTGGAGGAACTGTCGTAAAGACGACCAGTTCATGCCGGTCAGCACGGGGAAGCAGTACTGGGACTGGGGGCTCCATCTGAACGTGAGCAGTTCTGGGTTTGGCCTCCCACATGTGCCTGCAGCTGATGGAGAAAATGTTCTTCCTGGTGCAATGTAAACACTGATGGTGCCTATCTGAGCAAGGACACGCTGTTCACTCGCCGTAGTCCTGCCGCTGCACATCTGAAATCTTCCCAAACTACCCCTTTTGTGAAAGAACCTCCTTTGCAAATGAGACACTGGCAGCAGCGGGACCCGCGTCCCAGGAGCGCCCGCGTCGGGGTGGCTGTGCAGAACTGCGCAGGAAGAACACGATCTGTGCACCCAGGTTCTGCTTTGTCACCAGGCAGAGCGTCTGATTAAAGTCCTGCTTGGCAGAGGCTGCCTCTCGTGTCTTCCTTCTGCTTACGGCAGCTGGAGTGCTTTATCTCTGCAGCTTCACTTCATCCCCGGGACAGATAAACTTGGGCTTTTATGTGGTGTTTCACTGATTTGATTACTAGGAACATAAAAAATGACTCAGAAAATATGTGTGTAAAAAGCCTACTATAAACTAAGATACCCTGACATCCTCCGTGCCGTCGATTTTCCAAGGTCCGCTGTGGATGGTTAACAGACGGGGCCCTGGCTGTGTTTTCCCCTGCCCGTATGTGTCTGCAGAAGGAGGAACTGTTTGCATTTCATAAAAGCAGCCTGAAGTGAGATCAAAATGAATGTCCACTCGTAGAGTACACAAAAGATTTGGAGTTTTGAAGACAAGATTATTATGCCTTTGGAATTCAAACAGTTGCCTGCAGTGAACCGAACGCTGAGATAAGGGAAGCCTGCAAGTTGTAATAGTCGGGCTTTGTTAGTTCAGAGATAAATACTGCTCTGCAAACCTGAGAGCTCCTCACAATGTCTTCTGTGAATGTTCTCTGACGAGTTCACAACCAAAACAAATCAAGAAGTAAAAGGAGACTGTGAGGAGATCTGATGCCAATTGCCTTCCCATTTTTAGTGTGCAGAGGAATCGAGCCGTAGTGAGCAGTGTTGTAGCTCCAGCTCTCTCTGTCCGAGAGACTTTTTTCTGGATGGCACCTTCTAGGTGCAGGATTAGCTGCTTTTTCTTTTTGTCTGGTTTTTTCCCCTTAATTTGTATTACTTAACATCATAGACTGGCCAGGGTTGGAAGGGACCTTCAAGATTATCCAGTTCCACCCCCACCTGCAAAGGCAGAGACACCTTCACTAGAGCAGGTTGCTCAGGTCCCCAGCCAACCTCTCCTTCCACACTGCCAGGGATGGGGCAGCCACAACTGCCTTGGGCAACCTGTTCCAGCATCTCACCACCCTCACAGCAAAGAATTTGCTCCTCATGTCCAACCTCCATCTCCCCTTTTCAAGTCTGTCACCCTTTGTCCTCTCATTACGCACCTGTGTCAAAAGCCCTCCCCCAGCTTTCTTGTAGCCCCTTCCAGAGATTGGAAAGCTGATAGGTAGTCAGCTAGGACCAGGCTGAACAACCCCAATTTGTATCCTGCTTGAGCAGGAGGGTTGGACCTGATGCCTCTGAATCACAGAACATTAGGGGTTGGAAGGGACCTCGAAAGCCCCTTCCAACCCTAATAAGCTGTGTGGACTGTGTGTGTGCAGGTATGTTCAGCAGAACACGGTTGTGAGTCCATCTGGTCTGTGCTGGACACACACCTCGCTGATTAGCAAAAGCATTAAGCAGTGAACACACGTTTCCTTTCTGGGTACTAGAACATGAGGCTCATTCAGGAGCAGGTTCAGTGGATTTTGATGGCCACATCAAGCCTGTAGTCTTTATAGCATCACAGAAAACCAGTTACACTTGGCTGTTTGCAGAGCTGAGCTGAGGAGGCGGATCGGGAGTTCCTCTTCTGACTTTAATGAAGGTAAACACTGTCTTGTAGAACGTGAGGCAGTAGAAACCACATCCTGCAATAGCTCTGCAGGACCCTAAAACGCCTACGATGGCCTGTTCCAGCTTCCAGTTGACTTCGGTGGAAAACCTGTTCTATGGGTTTTAAAGAATCTGTATTACAATGCAAATTTTAATATTTATTTATTTTTAAGATTATTCTAAGTATTTAAATTCAAATTCATCTAAATATTTAATATTAAAATTACTTTTTGTTATTAAATAATTAATATTGTAGTATTTAAATAAATACTTTTAATATTTGACCTTGTTGCAAGAGAGACAATCTCTTTTCACTTGCACCCTGCGATAGGACAAGGGGCAATGGGTGTCAGCTGGAGCACAGGAAGGTCCACCTCAACATGTGTGACTTGGTCTAGGTGGTCCTGCAGGGGGATTGGACTAGATGATCTTTCAAGGTCCTTTCCAATCCCTAATGATTCTATGAGGAAGAACTTCTTCACTGTAGCGGTGACAGAGCACTGGAACGGGCTGCCCAGGAAGGTTGTGGAGTCTCCTCCTCTGGAGACTTTCAAGACCGATCTGGATGTGTGACCTGCCCTATGGTCCTGCTGTAGCAGGGGTGGGTTGGCCTCGATGACCCATGGAGGTCCCTTCCAAACCCTACTGATCTCTGTGTCCAACCCCTACTGATCCGTGTGTCTGTGTATTATAGATGATGAGCAGAAGTGGTCAATGAAATGTCTTACTCTCAGCAAGTAATTGATTTGCAGCACAAGGACACAAAAGCCCTAATTTAGCTCCCTTGCTCATCAAAAGGATGTGCAGCTGGTTGAAAAAGAGTGGCTCTGCACACATTTGTCAAGCTGTACATATTTTAACGGTACGTCAGTGCGCTCCAGGTAGGAGCCCTTCAAGCTCAGTTGGTAGAGCATGAGGTTCCAAATCCCAGGGTGGTGCGTTTGAGCCCCATGTAGGACAGCACATCTTGAGACAGTCTGGGTACACCAGGTGCTGTAGGCTTACCCTGCTCCAGCAGTGATGGGTTGGACTTAGATGATCTTTTGAGGTCCCTTCCAACCTCCAACGTTCTGTGATTCTGTAATTTGAAGTCGTTTTGTTCCAACCACCTTTTGTTTTGGGGTGTGGTTTTAATCCGGTCGTTTCTCTCCCCAAAAGCAGGAGCAAGAGACAAGCTATACTATTCTGAGAGCCAAAGGCACCAACGTCACCATCAGTGGCCTCAAACCCGATACCACCTACGTCTTCCAGATCCGCGCCCGAACTGCAGCTGGATATGGGACAAACAGCCGCAAGTTTGAATTTGAAACCAGCCCAGACTGTACGTATTGGTTTGATGCTGCCTTATTGCCTGGATTCTGGCTGGTTTGAATGGCTGCTTTTACTCCTGGTCTAGTGTAGTGGGTGTGAACGATGAGTGTTGATGAGGAGCCTTTCTGGGTGGTGTTTCACCATGACTTTACGCTTTATCATTGCATTGAAGTGTGCTGTGAAGGCTCCACCATCCCCTTCGCAGGTGGTGTTTCCTTGCATTCCCTGCCTGACTTCTGCCTTGGGGCAGAACTGGTACCTTGCTGGGTCAGGGTCCTCACAGGTTCGCACCCTCACGCTGCTCTGAAGCCTCTGCACTACACATCCCTGCTTCTGGGGAATGAATGTTGTATTGCTTCATTACTCCTGTGGGCAGTTCTTCACACTCGTCTGGAGCACTGCTGGTGTCTCCTGCGTAGCCTTGAGGTGCAGCTAATATCCACAGGCCGGCGGTGTATGCTGTTGAAGGATGGTTCTGTGGTTACTCAGTTGAGTGGCTGCTTAGGGAGTTGGGTGCTTTGGGTCCTTTCTCCTCTCTGCCGCTACACTTCTGGCCTTGGGGAAGTTATTTACTGGCTCAGCGCTCCTTTTGCCTTTCTTCTCTCAAATGCCTCGATACCGACGTTATTTATCTGATGACCTTATGGGTATTTGTTTACAAGTTCAGGAAGATTCTTGACAGAGCTCGTAGTCTTCAGCGTTACTTGGTACTGTATAATAGTAAATCAGCCATTCTCTTTGCTACAAGCTGAAGGTAGCTTCATGCATCAAAAAGTGAGCCTTTGCTCAGGTGCTGTGGTAGGCTTATGTTGAAAAGCAAACGAGCTCATCGATTGGAAAAGGAGCTAGTCTAGTCAAGATGCACCTCTGCTCATGGCAGAGAAGTTGGATTGGGTGGTCTCTGAGGTCTACCTGAGCCATTCTGTGATCTAAAGGAGTCCTGTTATTGTATGTATCAGACTGGTGCACCAAAGCTCCATGTTTAGGGACCAGAGAGAGGCATCCAATGTAAAGCAGAAAATAGCCCATCCTTTTCTTGTACTCTGAATAACCAAGGGTAGTCCTTCAGTCTTCTGTGTGCCCTAGCTTTTCACAACCTTCGCTGTGCTGCCATTCCTGTGTGACTTGGTCTAGGTGATCCTGCTGTGGGGGGGGGATTGGACTAGATGATCTTTTGAGGTCCCTTCCAATCCCTAATGATTCTATGGTCTAGGTGATCCTGCTGTGGCAGGGGGATTGGACCTAGATGATCTTTTGAGGTCCCTTCCAATCCCTTCTATGGTCTAGGTGATCCTGCTGTGGCAGGGGGATTGGACCTAGATGATCTTTTGAGGTCCCTTCCAATCCTTAACATTCTGTGATTACTTCTGTTTGCATTTGTATGGGGTGATAGAGATACTACAGCGAGGGGGACCGTAACAGTGCTTCACACTGTGCCTGTCCCTACATGTCAGAAGACCTGACCTGACAAATCATGCTTCATATAGGAAAGAATCACAAAGCAATATGCAGCCAGCCTGCCTTTGTTACCTTTCCTTGGTTTTCATATGAGGAGTTGTGTGGGAATGGTAGGATGATCACTGATTCATATCTTAAGACATCTGGTTCTTTAGGAGTGACGTGACACTTCGCCTCCAATACTCATACCTCTTAGCCTGCTTGCTTCTTCCATCTCTATTGAGATTTCGAGTTACTGGTCATCTGTCCTTGGTTATACAGGCATTAAAGAAAATACTTAGTTCTTTAACCTATTTTATGCCTTAAATCAGTCTGTCCTTCAACACCTCTGGGCAGTCCATTCCAGGGTCTGATCACCTTTTCCATGAGGAAGGGCTTCCTAACATCCAACCTAACCCTGTACTGGTGCAGCTTCAGGCTTGGCCCTCTCATCCTGTCTCTAGTTGCCTGGGAGAAGAGCCCATCCCTAACCTGACTGCAACCTCCCTTCAGGGAGATGTAGAGAGGGAGAAGGTCCCCTCTGAGTCTCCTATTCTCCAGGCTAAACCTCCCCAGCTCCCTCAGCTTCTCCTCATCAGACCTTCTCTCCAGTCCCTTCCCAAGCCTTGTTGCTCCTCTGGACCCAGTCCAGCCTCTCCATCTCTTTCATGAAGTGAGGGGCCCCGAACTGCCCCCAGTACTCACTACATGGGGAGAATGACATCCCTAGTCCTGCTGGCCACACTATTGCTGACCCAAGCCAGGATGGCCTTGGCCCTGCATGCCACCTGGGCATCTTGCTGGCTCCTGTTCAATTGGTTGTCACTCAGTACTGCCAGATCCCTCTCTGCTGGGCTGCTCTCCAGCCTCTCATCCCCCAGTCTGTAGCTGCAGGGGGTTATTGTGGCCAAAGCGTAGGACTCTGCTCTTAGCCCTGTTCAACCTCATCCCGTTGGCCTCTGCCCCTTGACCCAGCCTGTCCAGATCTCTCTGCAGCATCTTCCTCCCCTCCAGCAGATCAATACTCACCCCCAACTTGGTGCCATCCACGAGTTTGCTAAGGGTAGACTCGATCTCCTCATCCAGGTCATCAGTAAAGATGTTGAATAGGATTTTGGGACACAGGGAGGTGTAACGTTGCCTCTTGGGACATGGTGAAAATGGAGAACGCTGGCCACCTTGTCCAGATGTTGTTTTATTCAGGCTGACACTGTGAGCTCAGGTGTTGGAAATAATAGAGAAAGGAGTGTTCTGTTCAAGCGAAAGCCTTATGGTTGTTCCTCATGGCAGGAGTAACCAGGCTGCCACATCAATCCTAGAAGTGCTCCTCACTGCACTTTCACCTTCCACAGCTTGAGGAATGGAGCGTTCTGAACAAGGACAAATGCTGCTGACTTTTAAAGCCAGAATAAAGGGTGCTAATGACTTTCAAACACTGAGGAAAGCAGAAATGTGCATTGAGATGTGAGGATTAGTCTTTTTCTGAGCGATGGCAGGATCCACCACAAGTTAATGAGGGATGGTGACAAAGACCAAGAGTTGTCTAAGGCAAAGGTGGTGAGAACTGCTTGAGGGCTAAATGATGAGAATGCACAGAGTGCAGGCAGTGTGAATGCTCATAGAATCACAGAATCATTAGGGATTGGAAGAGACCTTAAGAGAGCATCCAGTCCAATCCCCCTGCCACAGCAGGATCACCTAGACCAAGTCACATGGGAACACATCTAGGTGGGTTTGAAACGTCTCCAGAGAAGGAGACTCCACAATCCCCCTGGGCAGCCCCTTCCAGTGCTCTGTCACCCTCACCATGAAGTTCCTTCTCATATTAATGTGCAACCTCCTATGTTCCAGCTCACCCTCATTGCCCCTTGTCCTGTCATTAGATATCACTGAGCAGAGCCTGACTCCATCCTCCTGACACCCACCCTTCACATATTTATAAACGTGAATGAGGTCACCCCTCAGTCTCCTTTTTCTCCAAGCTAAAGAGACCCAGCTCCCTCATATGTATCTCTGTAACCATGAGTACATTTGTAATTCACTACAGTTATAGTCTTCAAATCATTTGTAACTCTATAAATATGTGTTTGTGCTTTTTAACAGTACCTTTCATTCTAAAGGAAGTCTGTATTGAAAGAGTTGTATTGAAGATAGGTGCTAAGGAGAAAGTTGTGTAGGTGCTTACTGTCTGTATGTCTTCATGTCACTCACTTGCATTTGTGGCCCTAGCCACAAACCACAGAATCACAGAACATTAGGGATTGGAAGGGACCTCAAAAGATCAGCTAGTCCAATCCCTCCACCACTGCAGGATCACCTAGACCAAGGAATATATCCAGGCTGTTGCATCTGTGATTGATGTGTGTATTTAAGCTCTTTGACCATATTTTCCTTCAATGAAACTAAAATCTGTGTAGGTGGTTGGAAGACAACCTTTTCTCACTAGAAGTTAAAAATATTAGTTTCAGGGGGGTTGTGAATTTATGTTCAATTGTGTAAAGTAGGTTGAAGTTGGCCGTCTTAACACAAACCAGGTGCTAGAACGTACCCTGCGGTAGATCTGTGTGTGGACTTCGGTTTTCCTTGCAGACAGAGTTAAAATGTAGTATCCCTTCTACATGGAAATCTCCTCAGAAATTAAAGATGAACCCGAGTTTGGAAGTACAAAAAGAAGAACGATTTCTTGTGCTTTTGTTTATTTCTTGTATTCAAGTACTAGTTTTAAATAATCGTAAGTCATATACTGGCTTCTAAACTAAAAATGGTGTCTCTTCTTTAGTGAACAGCACTCAGATGGGAAAGATGAAACCAGTTTTTCTGATGTTGAAGAGCTGTACCTGCAGACAACATTCGATGAAATGGATATTTTCACTAACTTTGCAGTAAATGTTGCAGATAAAAATATGACTGGTTCAAGACTTGCTACCAACCAAAATCTTAGGGAGACACTGGAGAACTGTCTTTCAGCAATGTCAGAAAAGCTTTTAAGCAGCTACAATCCTAAGGTGAGTTAGAAATTACTGTTACAACCTTGTCTTTTTGCTCCAAAACAATGTATTTTCAAGACAAAGTGTATAGATTTTCGTTCCTTTTGCTGTTAAAAATAAACCAGAAGCATTTTAAAACTATATAGAATAATAGAGAAGTCTGTATTTCCTCACATCATTGGCAAAATAGCCATAGTTTTTATAAGTCAGAATATGTAGAAGCTGCATAGACATAGGTGTGCAATGTTGCTCTGTAAACCACTGTGACCCTGTTTTGTGTGATGTTGGTTTCAGCTTCTGTGCCTCTCTAGTGCTTTAAGCTCTTGACCACATCTGGAATATTGTGTCCAGTTCTGGGCCCCTCAGTTCAAGAAGGACACGTAATTGCTGGAGAGAGAGTCCAGCACAGAACCACGAAGATGATAAAGGGAGTAGAACACCTCCCTTATGAGGAAAGGCTGAGGGAGCTGGGTGGCTTGAGCTAGAAGAAACAGAGACTGAGGGGTGACCTCATTAATTTCTATAAATATGTGAAAAGTGGGAGTCAGGAGGATGGAGCCAGGCTCCTCTCAGTGGCATCCAATAATAAGATAAGGGACAATGGGTGTAAGCTGGAACACAGGAGGTTCCCCATAAATATGAGAAGGAACTTAGGGTGTGGTTGACAGAGCACTGGAAGGGGCTGCCCAGGGTGGGGTTGTGGAATCTCCTTCTCTGGAGTCATTTAAAACCCACCTCAATATGTTCCTGTGCAGCTTGATCTAGGTGATCCTGCTGTGGCAGGGAGATTGGACTAGATGATGTTTTGATGTCCCTTCCAATCCCTAATGTTCTGTTAACGATTCTGTGAATATAGCCTGGGAGGTCTCCTATAGGTTTTGTGAAAAGAGGCATTTGTGTGAAAGTGCAGTTGTAAGGAAAGCTGCAATATGGGCTACATTAACCAGAGTGCTCAAGGGAACCGATTCTTCTCCTCTTCTGAGGGCCTTTAGTCAGCATCTTAAACGCTACATCCAGTTTTCATCGTCCCAGTAGAAGCAGATGTTTAGTGCATTCAGTGGGGACCACAGAGTTGATGGGAGACACCGAGGACAGTGGGCTTATTCAATTCTAGAGGAAGATCCTTTGCTGCAAAGAGCATTTAGACAACAGAATAGTCTTCCAAGGAAGTGAAAGATTCCTTAACTATAGACAGTTTCAATGCTCAGCTTGACAAGGTGCTGGGCCATCTTATGTAAACCATATTTGTTTAGCTTAAAGGGTTTGGACATTAGGTGGTCCTCAAGGTCTCTTCCAGCTTGGTTTACTGTGATACTATGAACTTCGAGCTATTAAGTTTATTCTTGGTTTTGCACCTGTAACAATGACATGTGTGCAGAAATATTCACATACTTTTTATTGGTAACTGCTTTTCAAGAATATGATAGCAATTCTTTTTGGTGTCCCTCCCTGAGAAAGTAAGACAACTATTTCATAGACTCATAGAATCCTCTAGGCTGGAGAAGACCTTCAAAATCATCAAGTCCAACCTTTAACCTATCACAAGGCCACTGCTAAACCATATCCGTAGGCTCTAGATCTACACAACACTATGCAGGGGTGGTGATTCAACACCCTCCCTGGGCAGCCTGTTCCAAAGCTT
>JAOXOE010072130.1:0-29317 GCA_028565055.1 Phoeniculus purpureus
AAGAAACACGAGGCTGAAAGCCCCGTACCCCGACTGCCTGTGCAAGAACTCGCTCCCTGGTCTTTTATACCGTCCTGACCACGGGACTCTGGGAAAGGTCACTCCCCCTGGGACAGTTCCGGGCAAGAGAAGCGTCTTAAAGCAACAGGGTGTTTTCTTTCCTTCATAAAAGCACACACCTGTAAGTCTGAAAATTCTACTGATTTTCAAACCACAATACGAGGTTAGGGTGGTCTGTAGAGCCACGAATGCAGCAAACAGCATTGCCACTCTCTTCACAAGAGCCCTGGTCAACTGGGGTTTAGAGTTCATTTTGCTTCCACTCATTAAAATGAAATGTTCCAAACATAAGAGTCATAAAAAGCCTCTAAAAGTGAGAGCGTTTGCACACTGAGTAACTTTGGGAATGGGGTTGGCTCATAAGTGAGAAGCAGCAGGCACCAGGGCAGCACGGGCAGCCTGTGACCAGTGGTGCCGTGGGCAGGATCCCCAGAATTCACCCCCATTCTGTTCCACATCAGCTGAATAAAGCAACTCTCAAAACAGGGCATAAACCTGTTCAAAAAGCAAAGAGGCCTATCAGTCACAGAATCTCTTTGGTTGGAGGAAACCTTTACATCATCAGGCCCAACCTTCAACCCAACACTGCCAGGTCACCACTAACCCATGATCCCCAGCACCAGGTCCACACATTGTCTGAACCCCTCCAGGGACGGCAACTCCATCACTGTCCTGGGCACCCTGTTCCAAAGCCCAGCAACCCTTTTGGTGAATAAATTCTCCTTAACATCCAGCCTAAACTTCTCATGATGCAACCTGCGGTCATCTCCTCTGGTCCTGTCACTTGCCACAGGGAGAAGAGGCTGAGTCCATCCTTGCTCCAACCTCCTCGTGGTCAGGACAGGGTTGCTGTGGATTTGCACGGGCAGTGTAAGGAGCTGCTACAGGTAGCAAAGGAGCTGCCCTGTTGTGCAGAGCTGCTACAGCGCTCCCCTGTGTCTCAGACCATGTAAATCTGCTCAGCCTCACTGAACCCCAGTAATTTACACCAGCCCAGGGAGGGCCAAAGGCAGTTATTAAGGCTGCAGTGTATTTAAGAACAAGCACAGATCGATAGTCTGACAAATATCAATTTCACATCACTTCTCAGAAGAGAGGTCAAATGGATCCTTACACTCTGGGTTTTTTATCCCCCAAAATTCCAAGCAGAGACCAGTGAAAGTCAGTCATTAAATCCCCTCAGAAGGAGGGGCAGGCAGTGAGGGATAGGGAGGAGCAGGCACCACTCCAAAGCAGGAGATATGGCTCACAGGTGGCATTAAGAGCTGTGAGAGACCATAACTTACCCCTGGAACTGCCTTCTCAGGAGCCTGGTGCCTCATCAGTAAAAGCCCAGTTGGAACAAAGGTAACAAATGAACAGTTTGGTCGGTCAGTCCCAAAAATAAACCCAAGTGAACTCCAGGAGCGCAGCAACAGGCACCTCGCCACGGCTATTTTTCATTTGAATGTACATGGCTCCAGTGAGCTTTGCATGGGGATCGCTCTCTGCCTGGCTGTAAGTGAGAGACTCAGAGCAGTGTCATAGGGATGGAGTACCCTCGAGAGCTTTCCACCCCAAAGCCAGCATTAAGATTTTAATGGAATTTCCAAGTGTATTGACATTTTCAAACCTGAGGTGACAGGCCTGACTTTGGGAAGGAACTTGGTGCTTGCTGGAAGAGAGAACACCTGGCCTCCAGCCAGCCTTCAAGCCAGCCCTCGGGACAACTGGTACCAGCACCCTGCCCCACTGCAGTTGCACAAGGAGCGGTACAACCAAACCTTGACTCCTGTAGTGGGAGAAAAAGAGGGGAAAGACTCTTAGCATGTTGGAGGCTAAACATGAGGATCCCCACGGATGCTCCTGAAGCGATCATGAACATGTGGGTAATGACTTTAGGGCAGTCTGTGTTCCAAACTATGGAAAACTAATTGTCTGCTGGGTTGCTTTGAAAGGACCGTTACCGCCAGCCCACTCTGATTTGCTGCATCTCGCTGTGTTCTCTCTGTCCTTCTCAGAGTGGAGCCTGGCAGCTCCCTTACAGCTCCCAGCAGTGAAAAAAAAAAGAAGAAGCAGCAGCCACGAGGCTTTAAATTTTTAAGCCGGTGTTTTGAAAATACTGCGGTATGTATTAGGGTTTCTCCTGTTTTAGAGGCCGTTTCCTGGAGAGGCTTCCAACAGGAATATCATTTACATCAGCGAGGCTTTGGGGCAGTTCTGTCGGCTTTTTTTTACCTTTTTATAACCGTGTTGCAGAGAGACATCAGTTTAGGCAGCCAGTGCCGCAATAAAAATGACAACAGGTTTATTCTCCTGCTCCTCGTGGGACCAATAGGAATTTTAGAGCAGAAAGCAGGAGGGAAGGAAGAGGAACACCACGTGAGGATGATCTGCTTTGTCCCAGCACGCAGGTCCTGCTCTTCCCAGCGTTTCTCATTTAAAAGTCCAGCATTTCTCTTATATTTCATAAGATATTTCATTCATTATTGGATTACTCTGCAGGAGCATCATATCTAGAGCAGAGGTGTTAGGACTTCAAAACTAGCAGGTTTTTTACCTTTGGGGTCAACCTATCCATTGCCTTGTTCTTGTCACAACTGTGGAAACCACAGCCAGTGCCCTGGAACTCTTCTGCCGCAGGGAATCCCCACGAAAGCTTTGAAAAGTTTAAAAAAAGAAAGACAAGCTGAACCCAGTCATCTTGGTTCATTGTAGAAGAGATTTTTATCTCAGAAGGACTTTACCTCAGAGGGAAATTGCTGAAGCCTGGCCTGGCTGCTGTGCATGAAGGCACATGAGCTCAGCCTCTCCTCCTCCAGTCCTAGGAAGGAGCAAAGGCACTGGGAGTAGAGACATTTGCTGACACTGGGTGCACAAAGGGTCATTCTGGGACCACAACAGGATGGTCTTCCCTTCCTCACCACCTGATAGATGACTGAAACTCCTGGACGTGCAATGAGGGACTGGGGTTCCACTTCGCCCAATTCTACTCGCTAACTGATACAGGCAAAAAAGCTGTGAACACAGGACCCAAAAGCCTGGAAGATGAGTCAATGGGCTAGGAAGGTTTCATGGTCATCCATGGGCAGTCACTTCCACACAGGTTATAGTCCACTGGAGTTATAGCTCACTGCGAGATAGCTCACTGGGGTTGTAGCTCACTGGGGTTGTAGCTCACTGGGGTTGTAGCTCACTGGGGTTGTAGCTCACTGCAAGATAGCTCACTGGGATATAGCTCACTGGGGTTGTAGCTCACTGTGAGATAGCTCACTGGGGTTGTAGCTCACTGCAAGATAGCTCACTGGGGTTGTAGCTCACTGGGGTTGTAGCTCACTGCAAGATAGCTCACTGGGGTTGTAGCTCGCTGGGATATAGCTCACTGGGGTTGTAGCTCACTGGGGTTGTAGCTCACTGGGGTTGTAGCTCACTGCGAGATAGCTCACTGGGGTTGTAGATCACTGGGGTTGTAGCTTGCTGTGGTGCAGACCAGTGCCTTACTGCTAGATCAGAAAGTCCATCTTGATGTAGTGGATTTAGTCCCACAGTCCAGGATGTAACTAAAATCTTTCAAAACAGACTTATCCATCTCTACTACGTAGAAGGAATCATCTTTAAACGCTCACAGACCGAGTGTATGTTGGGGGCTGCAGGGCATGCGCGTGCATGCATTTATTTCGAGAGAAAAGTGACTTTGTTAACAGTAGGAGCAGTGTTCAGGTCTGGCTGGAGAAGTTGACAGCATTTTCCATGATCCCATTTATTCCGGTTGCATACGGGTGCTGCACCCAGACGGTGGCGCTTACAAATCACAGATTTGCACTCGTGAATAATCCTGAGGCGGCACGCTCTGGGTGGGTTGTAGTCGTGGGATTGATGGGTTATTGCAGAGGAAATGTAAGTATCACTGTATTGCGACCCCTTAACCATCAACCCCCTCCCCTGCCTCAGCACTGCAACCCACACCAGCTTTTCCTGAGAAGCCACAGCCCCACAGTGCTGTGTTAAATTAGCTTTTACCTCTCATTTGGGGAGAAATAGTAGTGGAATAAGATATAAGGAAATACAAAGGGTTTAGATGAAAGATACTTCACCCCATGGGAAATGCATAATTCAAGGTATTTGTCAGTGTGTTTGTGATGTGCTGAAAAGCTGAACTGGAACAAAATAAATAAACCCAAGGAACCAGACCTGAGACTCTCAATTTTTGATGGAAATCAGACGGTCAGGTTTGGATCTGGTTTTTTGGGGGGATTGTGGGATTAGGATCAGCCTGCTGAAAGGTTGCCCTGGTCAGCGAGAGCCTTGCACCAGAATGGAGCTCTGAGTGTTTTGTGCCCACCAGAGTTTCTACAGCACAGTTTATGGTCATTTTTTGGGAGGGAAAAAAACCAAACCAGGAAACAAAGCTCCTGAGAAAATAACAGTGTGAAGTGAGACTGGATTAATTAAGTCTAAGCGAATCTTAAATGTTTAAGGGATTTGGGGTCTGCATACCGAGTGAAAATACAGACCTTCAGACCCAGGGTCTCAAAAGCAGCTCAGTAAAAGCACTTGAGTTCAGTTGCCAATCTAGGACTGGCATCTCTGGCACCAGAGTTCTCTCTGAGGAGTCTAACAGGTGGAAACACTGAAACTGCTAACGTGCAACCAAGTGGTGAGAAAGTCCTGTTTCCTAACATGAGGATGTTGAATGTGAATGTTGTGATCGTTGCTAATGGCGGTTCAGGTTTAACATACCATTTCCTCTAAAGGTATGTGTTCAGATACCTAAATGTTAATTCTGACCTTTGTCTACTAACTACATCTAATGTTCCTCACATATTTCAGTCACCTGGAACAAATTACCCATTCCTTCCAGTTCTCTGTGTTCGTTGTCCTTCGGAAGATGCCCAGAATAGGGAGGGGGCAAAAAAAAAGCTGAGGAGCAGAGAAATGCAAAATTGATTTCAGATTTGGGAGCAATGCCACATTGTGCAGATTGTTCCACTGGAAAAAAACCACCTCAGACTTCAGCACCAGAAAAATAATAATAGACCTCAACCACTAATTTCCTGGGACTTGCTCTTCCCAGCAGATTTCACGTTTCCCAGGTTGCTAGCTCGCAGAAGGAACATTGCTTCTAGCCCGTGCTCATAACGAAAAGGGCTTGGTGGGGTTGAGAGATCACTGAAACCTCTGAAGCTCAAACACCCTAAGCTTTCCACTAGAAACTTGGCAAAAGTGATGCATCAAGTCAAACTCCTAGCAGCAACGGAACCTCAGAATTCCTTTCATAGTGCAAAGAATCATAGAATGACTTAGGCTGGAAGGGACCTCAAACATCATCTGGTTGTATGGGCGGGGACACCTCTCACCAGACCCACAGCCCATCCAACCTGACCTTGAACACTTCCAGGATGGAGTAGCCACAACCTCCCTGGGCAACCTGTTCCAGTGCTTCGGCCTCCTCCCTCACAGGGAGGAATTTCTTCCTCAGATCTCTTGTAAATCTCCCCTCATTTAGCTTGAACCCATCCCCCCCACACTTTCCTGTCACTAGAGTCCCTCATAAATATTCCCTCTCCAGCTTTCCTGTAGCCCTTTCAGGTACTGGAAGCTGCTATATGTTCTCCCCAGATCCTTGTCATCTCCAGGCTGAACAGCCCCAACTCCCTCAGCCTGTCCAACAGCAGAGGGGCTCCAGTCCTGTGATCATCCCTGTGGCCTCTGGCTGTGTATGGCCAAGAAAGAAAGGAGCATGAGAGCTGCCCCATCCCTCCTCCTCTGTACCTCCCCCCTGCCTGCTCTTCAGGGGATGCTTTGGCTGCTGGCTTGTCTTATGGGGCCTCAGTGGTCAGCCCCAACTAAGCATGATGAGGCCAACTCCTTCCAGCTCTGTGCACAGCAGCAGAGCATCTGCTCCTGCCCTGCTGCCACTGGGCAGCTGTGTGGGAAAGGCCATGGCTGGCTGCACTGCGCTAGGTGTGTGCACTTCAGAACTGCAAACATGCAGTGTGAATTACAGCTCCTTGCAGAGTGGCTTGCTGTAGGGAACATGCAGAAAGTGGAGAAAATTCACATGCCCTTGTCCTCACATGGTTGCCAGTGTGAATCCTAAAGAACCTCATTTCTTCCTCAGCACAGCCAGTATCTGGTGGCTGTCAGAGCTTCACTGAGGCTGGGCAGCAGCGCCAGTGTTTCCCAGCTTTGGGCTGCAAACATCATCTGTGCTCAACGTGATCTAGGTTTTGAGATTCAGAGAGTTTTCATCATCAGCTTAAAATCAAGACTCTCGTAATATACGAAGACAACAGCTGATTTTAAGCAGTGAAATGCAACGTGCAAGAGCTTTGCCGAAGATTACTGAGCTTCATGAGCTCAGCGTGGATCCAGATTCCCCTATGATGATCTGTTGGATTAGCAAGAGAAATGGAAAAGCCCTTATTGTTATTTGTTGGTGTCTTTTGGATGACTTTAAAACAAACCAAACCACAACTAAGTCATACGGACAGGTTTTGCCTGTCATAAAATCCTTCAGGCAGGGGAAGACAGGAGGGGACCGGAGATAGGAGGGACTGGAGATAGGAGGGGATCATTAAGGCCAGGTCAAAGCAGAATTTGGAAGTCATTACAGTTACTACTGGGAACTCTCTTCTGTCTAACTGGCTGTTTTTTTCATGAAAACATGCAGGAAATCTTTTCTTTTAGCACTGTGACAGCCTGAGCTGCAGTCTGTCAATAGCCTCAGAATCTTCGAGGGGAAACAAAACACACACGGAGACTAAGTCATCTGTGGAAATGAGGTAGTGCTTTTGTAGAAAACCACATTTCCAGCATTTGTCAGGAGCTGTAAGACAATTTTTTAGAGTCCAGCTAAGAAGTATTTGCAAGATTCCCCAAGAGTAATTTCCCAGCACTATGCAATCGTTAGAGGCTGCTAAAGCCCTGTCTCCAAAATCACTGGGCGCTGAGAACACGAGTGACCCCTGGAGAGCTGAGCAGTGCTTTGGTTAGGGCATTCGTCCCGCTGCTGCCGGCCGTGCTGGCGACAACGCATGAGCAAAGCAGGACCAGGAGACTGAAGCTGAGACATCAACATCTGCATTTATAGCAGGGGATGCCTTTATTCTGCTCTGCCTGCACAGAAAGTCAGCAGTGCTGGACTCTGCAGGTCAGTCAGACACTGCAAGATGTCTCTGCTACTGCTCTGCAGCAGGCAAATACCAGGGACACTGTCACTGGGCACAGAGCAGTGACCCAGCGTAATGTCCCTTGGGTGGAACTCTTCTGAAATCAAAGCAGGTGCTGTGAACGAGATGTAATCGCTGGCATTCCACAACATAATAAAAGGCACTTCAGGAAACCTTAAGGTAAATACAGAACCAACACAGACATCAGGGTGAGCAACCTGAGAATATCCCTTCGGCCCCCGAAATGGGCTGCATCAGCGTGAACTTTCGTTTCTGCCCGGGTAGAGGTTCAAGTGAGAGGTTCAGGGTTTCTAGAATTTGTGAGCTGAAGGCTAATAGACTCTTAAGAATAAAGAACAAAAGTATCTCCTAACCCCTCAAGGTTTTAGTTGATGTACAGTAATCCTGCTCTTACCAATCAACATTCAAATGCCCCCCAAATCAACAAGAAAGCAACACCACACCCCGCTCCCACCCCAAACCAGCAGCCTTTCCCTGACAATAAAAACAGCTACCGCTGCAGAGCAGGTAGAGGACTGGGAATTTCCTTCAATAGGGAGCAGCCAGCCCTGCAGCATCCACTAAGAAAAACCCCTTGGGAGCAGAAGTACAGCCATTCTGTTACTGGTGGGTTTCTCCGCTGTAAGAGCTAAGAAGGACAACAGATGTTATTTTTGCCCCACGTGGTCCCTCAGAGGAAATCCTAGAATGTAGAAATGGAGAAGGATAAAGGATAAAGGAAAGGGACAAAACCCACAAAAGCGCAAAGAAACCAGTAAAGCACAGGTTCACTATTGGGAAAAGTTTGCATAGGAAGGAGGTGGAAGACTGTGGGATGTCCTTGAGACATAGGAAAGGCTCACACTTGTTTTTTCTCAGCTGTGTTGGTGCCACGGAGGTAGCTGCTGCAGAGAGGAGGAGGATTTAAGTCTGCAAGAACGACTGAGATGATGATCCTTACATTTGCATGGGGAAAATGCTAAAGCTTCAAGATTTCTCCCCTTCAGAGAACTCTCACTGTTATCGGTAATGAAGTGTGAGCTAGGAAGAGCACAGCTTGACGCTGCGATCCCAAGCTGAGTTTGTGTATGGGCGGGGTGGGACCCCTCTCCTTCGACATAAAACAACGAAACCCTCCACAGAAACTCCTGCAAGACATTAAATCCAGAGTCAAACAATGAACAACATCCTGTGACAGGGAGCTGAGTCACAGCAGTCCCACAGCTTGAGCTCAGCAACACTCCTGAACTGCAGCCTCTGGCACAGCTGGAGCCATTGGCCTCAAGGTCTTGGAGGATACCCAGCCCCGCCTGCCACTGCTGCTTGGTGTGGGGAGAAGTCCTGCGCCCACACACCGGCTATTCCATGTGCATGGCAGCCCTGTGGGCACCAAAGGTACAGACAGGCCTATGGAAGAGAGTCTGAGCACTGTGGTGGTCAGCTATGGCCACAGGGCAGGCACCTCTGTGCCAATGACATCAGTCCCTGCTGGCAGAAGAATTGAAGAATCACAGAAACACAGAATTGTTTAGGTTGAAAAAGACATCCAAGATCACAGAGTCCAACCATTAACCCAACTGTCCCAAGGCCACTGCTGAACCCTGTCCCTCAGCTCTAGATCTCCATGACTTTAAAATGCGCCCAACCAATGTGATTCAACCCCCTCCCCGGGCAGCCTGTTCCACGGCCTGAGGACCCTCCCCGTGAAGAAGGTTTTCCTTTTGTCCAACCTCTGAGGCACCATTTCAGAATGAAGTGGATGGGGAGACATGAGGAAAATGATGTAGTTTGCAGCAGCTGACTGACTATGTGAGAGATATTTCTTTTCTGATAATAAACCTGGCTTCTGAAGAATTCCACCCTTTTTTTCAGTGCAGCTGCTGCTTCTTAATGGGGCGACAGACTACGCTGCCTGTATTAGTCAGCAGCAGATTTGAGAGAGCAGCTTTGCCTGGTGATGCCAAGCTTCAGTGTAATTTCTGCAGACATCCTCATCTGAAAACACCTCAGGTGACAGTTTGGCAGGCAAACTGCCACTTCCAGCCGCGTCCCTGCTCCTCCTCATTGAACTTCAGCGCTGCCTAAAGTCACTAATTGAGACAGAAACCCCACTGCAACAGGGAGGATACAAACCCAGGGCTGGTCTCTGTGTCTGGGTAAAGAAAATAAACTGAATGTAGGGGATGGGGGGAGAGGAGGTACCGAGAGCATGGCCAGAAGTCACACCTTTGGTCCTGGCAGGGCACAGTTCTTTGACCTGCTCCACCTAGGACTGCAGGGATGCTTCAGCCTGAGCTGCTCCTCCAGCCCTGTGGATGTCCTCACCGCTGCTCTGGGGTAGTGCAGAGCCCCGGCCACTATCTGCTCTGTTGTTTAGGTGCTTCTCACCAGTGTTTAACCTGACAGCCTTCAAGGAAAGGATACACACACACTCCTCTACAACTTAGCCCCACTGTGCACAGACACTACAGCATGGATTTGGCTTGCTTTGGAGCCCCGACAGCCCAAGTCAACGCTCTATCTAACCTCACTAGTCCCCTTGAAAAGCAAATTAATTTCTTTTGAGACCATACAGAGCTTCACTCCATCCTCTTGGCTTTCACATGCCTCAGATATTTTGAAAGACCAACTCTGGTTAATTAGAAAAAGAAAACCAGACCCACACCTCTTGAGTGCAGGGCTTGCACTGGCCAGTTCCAAAGGGGAAGAGGCTTTGGAAGTTGTTTGAGCAGAGATGTGCCCCTTGGATGGAACCAGGCCCCATTTATAGAATGTACCAGCTTGGATGGGACCTCCAAAGGTCATCTAGTCCAACCCCCATGTCACAGACCTCCTGTAATCTGTGCTTCCAAGGGGAAGAAAGCACCAAGCTGGTAACAACAGGCTCTGCCACAGGAAAGGACCACGAATCACCCACACGTTGCCCTGAAAACAAACAACCCCTAAACAATGGATCAGTCACTGCTCCTACAAACACAACCTATGATGGATAAAAACACAGCTGGAAAAAAACCACCGGGGACGTGCACGTGCCCTTATTTAAATTGAAGCAAAGGAAAGCAAAGCTTTGCTCCTTTAAACAGGAGCACTGGGTTGTGAATGCTTTTCTCTCAAGTCTTGGCAGAGAGGAAAGCATTTCCAGGCTGGGAGAACCAGAAAAGGTGGTGACTTCCCTGCCAAGGCTGGGATTTCTGAGATGGCTTAACCCAGCTGCCAGGAAAGGTGGAAGTGCATCGGAGACTGCTGTCTACATCATTGCCTTGGCTCTGTGTGTGTCAGCTCAGCATGGCCCACCACTGAGCTCTTAATCCAACAGCTCCAGCTTGATTAACTAAAAAAAAAAAAGGAAATAAAAGAGGTTGACAGCACAGTCTGTGTATTTAAGGGGTGTCCAAGGTGGCCTTACTGCAGCCTTTTAGTACTTAAAGGGAGTCTACAAGAAAGATGGGGAGGGACTTTCTAGCAGGGCCAGTTATGACAGGACCGGAGCGATAGTTTTAAATTAAGAGGGGAGATTTAGATTAGATATAAGGAAGGAGTTTTGTACAGTGAGGGTGGAACAGGTTGCCCAGAGAGGCAGTGGAAACCCCATCCCTTGATTCATGGTCAGGCTGGATGAGGGTCTGAAAAGCCTGCTCTAGCTGAAGATATCCCTGCTCACTGCAGGGGGTTGGACTAGATGAGCTTTAAATGTCCCTTCCAACCCAATGCATTCCATGACTCTGTGTGTCTATGTGCATATTTGAAACAGTGAGAGCAAGACCACTTCAACTCCTACTCATCCCTTTCCCACCCTTTGCTGTGTACCCACTGTGCTGAGAGTGGCCACAAGATCTTCTGGTCTCTTCTAATTTTAACGTCCTTTATCTGCTGTGGGCACACAAGGCAATGTTCAGTTTTAGTTTAGTCTGCCCCCTGCTCACCCTCATTTTTATCTCTCTGCTTTAGGAATCTTCAGGGCTTTCTCAGCAGACCTATCAACTTCAAACAGCAAAATCAGACCGTAGCTGCAGAGCTCTGCCAGTTTCTAACTGACATTTCTCCCTATGAGAGAAAATACTAGAAAAGATTACAAATAGAAATGAATGATGACAGGAATCCCCTCCTCTCCTTGCAATAGAAAGGGGAGAAATGAGAGTTTGAATTTTGAAAGTTCAAGTAAACGACAAGAACTAAAAGCAGTAAATGTGATTCCACTCTGAAGTTAACGAAACAAGAAAGAAAATGTCAGCGTTGTGGCTGGTCTCAGCCATGACCCTGCAGAGTCACCCATGTGTGCTGGGTTGACCGTGGCCAGTTTCTAAACAACCACCCAGCTGCTCTTCTCCCCTGCCCTCCTCAATAGGAGATTCTGTAGTCTATTTAGGGAACAAACTGTCCTGACAGGCTGTAATGCCTTGTACCACCCCAATATATGGGACACACCGTTTGAATGATTCTTATGCAGTGGCAGAAGAACAGGGTTACCATAAAGCATCTTCTGCACACATATGGCCAGAAATCCTTCCCTGTGCATAGGGTGGGTGATAGAACCCTAAGCTCTGCATAAGTGGTTCCTCTGTGAACAGTATGGGCTTCAAGCCTGAGCTTGAAGCAGAGTTATTTCACACAAGAGACAAGACTTAATCTGTTTCTCAAGGTGTTGCTGGTTTCAGAATACATCACATCTCTGTAGAGAGAAACTAGTAAAGTTAGAGGGATCATCTTCTGTGTTGAAGACAATAAGAAAGAGCAACTCTAAATTCTGCTACTTGCAAAGCCAGTGACAGACTAGAGCGGGTTCTCTTGTCTCCCTAAATTATTTGGACTTAGATTTTTTTTTAAGAACAGTGAATCAATATAAAACCAGACTCTACCTAAAAATGAAGTCAAAGTAAATTTATCACCTCCTATTCAATAAGGAAGAGCAACCTCACTGTCTGCAGATTTTTTATCCATACTATTTTCACTCCAAGAGTTTTTTCCCAGAACATCAATGTCACCAAACAATATATGGTGATGGCTGGTGACTGCTTATGCTTCAGTGTGGGCAGATGATATATCTTGACTCCCCTTGCTTGAACTGCATTCCATCTCCACTTTTGTAATACCCAAACCATGAAAGTCCAAGAAGTTATTGAATTGAAAGTTAATATAAGGAAAAAGCAGGTTATTCACTTGAACTGAGAGAGCAAGGTCCCTGATGAGAAATAACAAGTCAGCAAATTCTGGGATGGCTTCCAAAGGTACAAATAGGTGCTGGAGCTTGTAACCACAGAAAGCGGTTGCACCACTTTATTTAAGAAGTGACAGTCCCACTAGGCTGAATTTCCATTCACCTCTGTCAGCCATTTTCACTCTCTGCTATCTCTACCACCATCTCCTCCTCCAAGTATCTGAATAGCACATAACTCATATTTGGTTTATAGATCCACTATATCTTAGAATCATTAGGGATTGGAAGGGACCTCGAAAGATCATCCAGTCCAATCCCCCTGACATAGCAGGATCACCTAGACCAGGTTCACACAGGAACATAACCAGGCGGGTCTTAAACATCTCCAGAGAAGGAGACTCCACAACTCCCCTTGGGCAGCCCATTCCAGTGCTCTGTCACCTTCACTGGGAAGAATTTCCTGCTGATACTTATAAGGAACCTTCTCTGTTCCAAGCTCACACCCATTGCCCCTTATCCTATCACTAGATGACACTGACCAGAGCCTGGCTCCATCCTCCTGACACCCACTTTTCCCATATTTATAGACATTAATGAGGTCACCCCTCAGTCTCCTGTTCTCCAAGCTAGAGAGACCCAGCTCCCTCAGCCTCTCCTCGTAAGGAAGGTGTTCCACCATCTTCTCCTGGTCTTGAAGAATGAGTAGTTCCTTCAGCAGGGAAAAACCTCAAGGTGCTGCAGATGTGAAGGTGCCTAGGTCGGGCACCCCAGAAAGTGGAACTCGGGAACACTGTGGGTGCATCCCTTGAGGGTACCCTGACACTGCAAGGACACCTCTGTGATCTGCTTGCAGTCTGTAACCATGACTTGCCTGATACAGCGGGCATCGGTCAGTGCCTTTTGTCCTCAGTGCAGAGCCCACTGGAAAATCTCCTCTATTAACTGCTTGAAATGGGATTTTTAAATAACAGATGGTTGAAAACAACCAAAAGCACAATAAAACAGAATAAGCCACCCCTGCTGCCTGCCAAACAGTGAGGTCAGTCGTCGTTTGGGTTCCCACAGATCTCTTCTGAAAGTTCTACTTGACGTAAAGAGGCTTCATTGGAATGTGCGATTCAATATCGCTTTCCTGAGCAGAAGTGGCCGTGCTGAGAGCGTGATGTGGACACACCTCTGGAATATTTCTCCTAGAGTCCAGCAGAGTAATTAGTTTTGGTGCCGTTGCACAGTCAGTTTTATCTATCGGGGTTTCATCTGGCCTTGTCTCAGTGGTGAGTCTAAGAGAAACTCCGAACGCTTTGCCTCATGGGTCTAATCGTCGTATTGACGCTCAAAGCATTTAAATGTGATCTGCAGCCCCTTCACTCTTTGACATTCTGGCTCTTAAAAAAAAAAAAGGCAGCTATTTTGGCAGGTGCTTAGTTCAAACTTGTTCTTTAGGCTATAAGGCTTTTGCCTGTCTAATTAGCTGTGGCAAAAAGCTGAGAGTGTTGACAATCTGGGGATGGGAGGTAATAAAAAATAGATTATTTACCAGCAGCAAATTAAGCCCTCGAAGAAACAGTGCAATGAGTTGTGCCCCTCTGACAATTCCCCGTAGCAGACAGATACTACTGTCTCCATCTGTCTATCTCGCACACAGAGTACCTGATGGCGTGTTTCTAATCTCTTTTCCCATGCAAAAGAATCGATCCGCCAAAGCCTCCAGAGACTAGAGACAGGAACCTTTCTGGTGACAGGAGGCAGAATCCACGAGCTTCCAAATTTGATGATGTTTCCCAGTTTCCTTTGGGGCACTGCAAATAATTGGCCAATGTCGCCAACCGCTGCTCACTCCTGGAGACGCAGAGTAGCTGCTCTGTCTTGTTTGGATGGGCAGAGGAAGGCATGGAGGAACAGGCAGGATGAATTATGGATGAGGTCTGACTCTTTGCACAGAAGCAGCTCCGTTGTTCAGCACCCTGCCTCCGTGGCAGTTTGTGTCTGGTTCTGGCTATGTGGAAGCCAGAGCTGCGGTGGGAACAGGAGAACCAACACAGCAGCCTGAACTTGGGGAAAGAGAAAACCCCATATATCCACAGAGGTGGGCGTGGAGGTGACTTCTTGCCTGGGCACATGGTGAGCAACACAGAGAGGCAGGTGGGGGCTACAGTAGATTCTCCCTCCTTTTTAAACTCAGCCTAAGCTGGAAGGTGGCTGATTAAGGTGCTAAGATTCACAGCTCATTAGGGCAGTTCCTTTAATTACCCTCAGCCAATTTACCCCAGCTGACAACCTGTCTTGGTTTTACTCCTTTTTTAATTCAGACAGCTTTTCAAATACCTCTCTCGAGATGCAATGTAAGGAATGTAAGGAAAGTTTTGGGATGCTTTTTGGCTTCCTCAAAGCAGGGATTCTTGTAGCATCTCAGCACAGCTCTTTAAAAATGGATTAGCCACACTTTCCTGTACATTTCTTCCAATTTTCCCATTAGACAAACTTTCAGGTCCTGTAAACAAGTGCAATAAATTGCTGACAAAGGCATGGCAGTAGAACTTCTGTGGGTTACAACACTCAGTATTGGCCTTTGGATCTAATGTCTGGTGGCAGATTTCATGCTGCAAGGAAGCCCTAAAGTCCAATTCTTTGCCAAGATGCTGTTATGGTAAGAATATTATTCCTTTTCTCAGGGAATTTATTAATCAATATGGATGGAATAAATGATGCTGTAAAGTTCATTCAATGGCTTTTTACAGGAATCAGAGCAGACCCTCCCTTTGGAGTGGTCACACCAGCAATGTACAGGGATTATTTTTGCTTAGTACAGACTGCAAATCGTGCAGTGTTTTCAAATACCCCAACTCCCTCAAGTTTTGGTTTGTTTCACCGTCTACAAAAGCTAAATATGATGTCGAGGTTTGCTGAGAAGATCACACAGCAATATTTATAGCAGTTAGGGATGTCTGGATCAGTTGAACAGAATGACGCAAACAAGCTAAAACCACTCTCACGCATCTATGTTAAATTCAATAGAATTTTTTCCCAAGACTTGGTCTCAAAGTCACACAGCTACATCTTTACAGAGATGGACAGGAAAGCAAACTGCAGGATCTCCCATCCAGGTAACAGGGTGGAAGCACTGGAAATCTCGCACGTGTGATTATTGCCAAGAGGCTGCCAGTCCAATGTCAGAGATCAAAGATAACACAGAAACATTCCGGGGCTCTGGTTTTTAAGTGCTGTTTGAGGAAAACGGAGCAGGCAGATATAATTTAGCACAGCAGGTCTCAAGAAATAGAGTCATTAAGGTTGGAAGAGACCGCCAGGATCATAAAGTCCAACTGTCAACCCAAACAACTGAACACTTACGTGGAACAGAACACCTACAATAATAAGTAAGAGTGCTTAGAGGAATCCTGTGGGTGGACTGTGGGCACAAAGCCCACATAAATTAGAATCACAGAATTATTATTAATGCAAGACTTTGTATTGACTTCTGTGAGCTTTGGGCTGGGGTGCTAACGGGTGTCAGTTAAGATGAAGCTTTCTCTATCGATAGGTCACCACAATGTCCTGCTGGTAGAGGTTGCTGCACCTAGCAGAGGTTTAGCAAAGGACCTGATGAGACACTAATCTTGATCTGCTGAACTTTGAACAGAAAGAAACAAATTCCATTTAATAACGTATGGTATTTTGTAGGATATTTGCTGAAATAAATTTCACTGAATCCACTGTCTCACTGGTGATCGGCTGGCAGCAACCATTACAAAGCCAGAGAACAAGTGAGCACACAAATTCCTGTTTGATTTTGAGCTTTTCCTTCCTGAAAATACCAGAAAAGCCTGGAAAAGCCACCTTTCCAATAATGCAATTAATTTGAGAGGAACTTAAGGAGCTGCCTGTTTTTCATAAGGCTTTTAAAGCAGATACTGGCAATGAATTCAGCAGTTTTTTAGAGAGCTCCAACACAGTGAAAGAAAAAAATGCAATAAAAGAACCTTCTTCCTACGCACAGTTTAGTCAGAGAATGAAAGTGCATTCCACTGAACCTCTTTCTCCTTCCTGTATCTGACACTACATTACATTCCACTGAAGAAGCCAAATACTGAAGCAAATTAACTGTCATGGGGGTTTTATCGATAAATAATTGAATTCAGGTTTCAAGAAGGGCTGAGGCTGGGGCATCTCCTTGACAATTCTGGTGGTACCTTGTTCTGGACACTTTAACTGCTACTGCATGGCCAAACCGTGGCTGGGGAGGCAAAGGAACAAACTTGTAACTAAGGAAAATAGAAAAAGGAAAAAAGTTGTTGTTTTATTCTGGCTTCTGATAGCTGTGTGTGTTCACCTGCTCCTAATACCTTCTGAATATTCTGACTGATCTGACCCATGAGAGGCGCATGGCTACCAAACTACGTTGCCTCGGTCAGCAAGTACAAGGAACCTTCACTGAGGAAAGAGACCTCACTAAGAGGGAAAAAAACTACAGCACACAAGGAGTTCCCACATGAGCAAGTGTAGAGGACGGTCAGAAATGAGACCTAGAGTCCAGTGGGAATAAGTTCATTATCAAGGCTTCTGTCTCATTTAGGAGAATGCAAAGCACTTCTGCCTGTCTCAGATCTGCCCGATCATTTCACTGGGTGCTGTTCCTATCTGCTTTACAGGAAGCAGCAGCACGAAAGCGGCTCCTGAAGAGCCATCTGCACCTCAACAGGACCTAAAAGGTTGCCTCTGTAAGAAGCTCACAGTGTCCCAACTGCAGAACACCGCCTGCCCAGGCAAACCACCAGTTTACAGACTACAGCATAATAATAACAATAATTTATTATTAGTTGTGTAGTGGATGCGAGCATACAACTACATCACGTCCTTTTGTCCAGTCTTTCTGCTGAGGGTGGGCTGTGCCAGCACAGTATCATCAGCAGGAGATAAAGTCAGAATAAAACCAGTCTTTTGAGCCTAAAGGAAGATAAAATCCTGCAGGGTAAGTTTTCAGCAGGTCTCACATACCCACTACAGCAGCATTCATTACTATAAAAAGTGGTGCTTTATATATATATATATATATATGTATATCTGCATTAAAAAATGCATCTTTAAAAAGTTTGGACACTTACATAATTAACCTTAAAAGATACAGAAGACAGAAATGCTAATGCTTACACTAGCAGCCAAAATCTGGGGAAAAAAGGAAAGAGTCTCTCAAATAATTTAGGATGCTTTCCGGCTCAAGCTCTGCAGCACAATTTCCACCAGCTGTAAGATGACTTTTTTTTGTGTGCAAGTTTTTCCCCAAATGGTTTCTGTGGAGTCTCTTTTAACCATTAGTAGGGGTCAGTGTCACAGATATTACTTCTGAACCAAAGAGGCCATTGACAGACCACAGTAAGGCTACCCTGACCTACAAAGGTCCGGATTTCTAATGACACACAGCTCACCACAAACGGAACATTTGCAACGAACTCCCTGCAGAGCCATCGGTTAGGGCACAGAGGACAGTTCCTCCACTACGTGTCTGTTTCCTGGAGCTTGTACTGCACAGGCAGAGCCGAAAGCACTGCTCCTGTGGAAAAGTACTGCCTTGTTTCCTGCCCTGGATGGTGCGAGCAGGTAGGAACGCTCTGTTCTCAAAGGGGCAGGAGTAGCGATAAGCCTTTGGCACCCTGCACGTCACCCTGTTGGCTTTGGTGTGTTTGAGTGGTTTCCTGCCCCGGTGGCTCTGTGGTGCCCAATGAGGCAAAGAGTCTGGGGGAGCTTCTCGGGGAACAGGGGGGATCCTATCCCGCCTGCAGACCTGTGTGCAGCCACTTTTCGTGCCACTGCAGCCATTACAATGTTCTTTGGCACATAAGCCTGGCCAGGTGCGATGCAGCAGGAGCTCAGCATGGCATGAATTAGTGTCCTATTGCAGGCAGGAGAGGGATTAAGAAAAGAGGCAGAAGAGCAGCTGATGATGACAGTAACTAAATTAGTTGGTGGGAGGTGAAGCTGTCACCCTAAATCCTGGAAACCCTTTTACTCTCCCACGTGCCCAGACACCTGAAGTTCGCTTTGCATGGGGCAAGGAGGGTTTCAAAGCTCTTTTGAGCGGCTCTGTGCAGCCAGCGAGATGCTGCCAAGGGAGTGTGAGGCATTCCCTTGCTCCCACTCCTTTTCTCCTTCTCCTTTTGGGGAAACATTAAGCAGCAGCATAAAAAAGTTTCTAAGCAACTGAAGTGAAGCACTGGTTAAGGAACAAAACCCATCGAGACATGCTGCCTAAAAGGATTTTGGAAGAGAGATCCTTAATTTGAATGGAAAATGTCTCTAAATCCTTTAAGCTGCTTTGAAAATCTCAGTCTCCATGATATGGGTTACATCTAAGATAACACTGTTATCCTGAAAATAGACAGAACACGACGCCACCTAACAGATGGAGGGGTGGAAAAAGCCAGAATTCCCCTGTAGTTTGTTTGTTCATGGTTTGTTTTTTTTTATAAAAAAAAATCCACTTATTTAGAGGGCAAACTGAAAATCCAAGCCAGTGCTTTCAGTACAAGAACCACTCTGGAGCAGCAGCATCCCGTAGTACCAGAGAGGCCCCACACCAAAGGGGCTGTTTTTAGGGCATGAAGCCCTGAGCAGAGTTTGAAGTTGGACTCAGATGAGTGGTTGAGCTGTTTTGAAGCACCTGCAACTACACAGGAGGCTCTAGATTTGGAAAGAAACTGTACTGGTAGAAGATAATGTTGCTACCTAAGACAATTTAAAGCAAATTAGGTCCTGCCGCAGGGACTCCAATGCCAGCAAAAAAAGTCACAGGAGTTTTTTTATGCATACAGCTGCCTGGCACTGACAGCTCACACATCATACACTAGATGTAGCACATACATATCTACATCTACATCATCTATATCTGTATTTCTATCTAGTCTATATTTCTATCTAATCTATATATTTCTATCTCTGTCTGTATATTTATCCATCTATATCTATGTCTCCAGACATTTATCCATCTATATCTATACCACCTGTGTCTCTACATCTATACAATCTATATGATCTGTAGCTATGTGATTGATACCAATCTACATCTATCTATATCTGTATTTATCTATATGTCATCTGTATAAATACCATCTCTATATCTACCTATAGCTCTCTGCATTTGACTTTCATCCCTATAACCATCCTGGCAACCAAACCTCAGCTTAAAATTGCTCGTTTTTCAGGTTCACTATTCTTGGAATGAAAGAGAAGCAACCAAGAAAGGTGCCCAAGTGTGATGGGAGAGGATGATGATTCAAACATAATCCACAGTGTGAAATAACCAGGGTGCTCAGTATTAAAAACCTAAGATCCTCAGAGAGGATAGAGAACAGTACAGAGAGATTTAAGCTACGCTTTTGTTGGAGGGTTTATTAGTTCTTGAAAAGGAAGATTTCAAAGAAACTAGTAATGAATGAGGGCGTAATTACAGACTGAGTTTGCAGAGAATAAACTAATTACAAAAATATGGTATGTTATAGGCCATCTGCCCCCCCCAAAAGAACCGAATTGTCAAATTACTGAGCTGGAGATGACACATTATAATTATACTGTTACTGTGCAAGATTTAATACGAAATCTAACAACATTTTGCAATAACAACCATTCCTCTTTCTTGTTTGAAAATGAGAGTCATTATATGCTATCATGAGATCTGACGCTGCTTGTCAGCATCCCAATGTGTCAGGAGAACTGCACTACCCGTCTTTTTTTGGAATGAGGGGAAAAAAAAGCCAGTGACAAACCCAGAGGAGGCATATTCCAGCGCTAACTCGGGAAACATGTGAGCTTCAGCACCAGGCAGAGCACAAAGCAGGCGCTTCATAAGCCCAGCCAAATGATTCCATTCTATGAATAGTTGCAGTGATGTTCAACAGAACACATCAAGCTGGCTGGGTGTCCCCAGCCATTTTGCTTTGCCTTTAGGCTTTCTTTTATTAATTAAAAATAGAGATAAAACTCAGGCTGTGTTTCCCTTCAGTCTGAATGTTGCTGGAGTCCTTTCTTTGCGAACACTCACTTCAAATCCAGTTTGAAATCTAGCTTAGCCTCAAACATAATAAGCCCCACTGTCGTGGCTGACTTAGGAGTACTGGGAACCTCAAGTCCTCTCTCAGCCATCAGGAGAAAGCAGTGGGGGTCTATCAAAGCTAGGAATTAAATGGTTCAAAATGATGAAGGCTTGATTTTTACATTGAACTAGTTTTGACTATTACTTATGAGTCTTTTTTTACCTTGCGTGATTCTTTGTGAAGTTCTATCCAGTAAGTTCATAAATTTCATTAGGAGTCAATTTCTATGGATAAGAGATATTCCTATGTATCATTCACGGAATCACAGTGTTGAGACTTGGAAGGGACCTCCAAAGATCATCAAATCCAACCCCCCTGCCAAAGCAGGACCAAAACTGGAGCAGATCACTCAGAAATGCATCCAGTCAGGGCTGGAAAGTCTCCAGACTCCACAACCTCTCTGGGGAGCCTGTTCCAGTGATCTGTAACCCTTACAGTAAAGAAGTTCTTCCTCATGTTGAGGTGGAACGTCCAGTGTTTGAGCTGAAATCCACTGCCCCTCGTCCAGTCCCAGGGCACAAGTCAAAAGAGGTTGTCCCTGCCTTCCTGACATCCAGCCCTTATGTATTTATAGACATTAATGAGATCCCCTCTCAGTCTTCTCCTCTCCAGACTAAAAAGGCCCAGGTCTCTCAGTCTTTCCTTGTAAGGCAGATGTTCCAGTCCCTTCATCATCCTTGCAGTCCTTCGTTGGACTCTCAAGTAGATCTCTGTCCCTCTTGAACTGGGGAGTCCAGAACTGGATGCAATACTCTAGGTAAGGTCTCCCTAAGGGACAGTACAGGGGGAGGAGATCCTTCATTGATCTGCTGGACACACTATTCTTAAGATGCTTCAGGATACCATTTGCCTTCTTGGCCACAAGGGCACAGTGCTGTCCCATGGAGATCCTTCTCCACAGAGCTGCTCTCTAGCAGATCACCTCCTCACCTGCACTGGTGCACGTTCTGCTGTTCCTTTCTAGGTGTAGGACTCTGCACTGGCTCCTGTTGAACCTCATTAGATTCCTCTTCGCCCAGCTCTCCAGTCTGTTCAAATCTTGCTGAGTGGTGGCACAGATGAACCAGTGAACACCCCCCACCCTGCTTTGTGCCATCACCAAACTTGCTCTGAAGACACTCTGTCCCATTATCAAGGTTGTTGATAAAGATGTTGAACAGGACTGGACTCAGCAGTGATCCCTGGGGAATCCCAGCTGGACTCTGCACCACTGAGCACCACTCTTTGGGCTCTTAATTCATCTCACTGCCTGTTGCTCTATAGTCAGTGTTTTCTTTTTGGATTTTAGTCTCAGGTGGATTTCAATTCCTGTTGGTGAATTTTGTCTTTACTGAAGCGGGAAGCAGGCGAGAAGGTACAGGAAGCCAAAAATGGACTGTACTGTCTTGCAAGTGCTCCTGCCCTGACTGAAGGCACCATCTTAAAGAAAATCATTACTTGGCTTTGAAGCTTTGTACAGCCATGAGCTTACTGCCTTCTCAGAGCAGCTTTCATGAGTCATTCACACTGTCCCTGAACCTAGTAAAGGTCTCAGGTTCAAGTGAGCAAGGAACCCTATCAACAACAGCAGGATCCTCATGGCCTTGAAGCTGAATTGCTCATCTGCCTTCTCACCTCCAAACACTTTCAATCAGACATCTAAACCTTGAAATGTGAAGAAAATCAAAACCAGACAATTTTTTTCCTCATATATTTGGGAAGTAGAGGTCCCCAAAGTTCACCACTGGGTGAATGTTTCCCTTGGCTTTTTTTTGTCTTTAAATAAGAACCAGCTAGCTCTTGACAAGTGCAAGTAGGAAGGAGAGGTGAGGATATGTTTAAGCGATGTGGCTCTAATCATAAACTACATCCTACTACAGCTTAGTGAGAGTCCTGCTTCATGATCTTTCCTCTCTCTCCTCAGTGATTAAAAATGGAAATATCTATTTCTGCAATGCATCTGCAGCCACAGCTTACAAACTGCTTACGAAGATAAGAAAGATCACACGTATTGGGAAGAGTGTGGTTTTCAAGGCCAGGTGGAGAGAGGTGTCCCTGCCCATTGCAGAGGGTTAGAAATAGATGGTCTCTGAGGTCCCAACATAAATCATTCTGGGATTCTATGATATTTTCAACTCCTGACACACTAAAGTACAAGGAGAATCTCCATTCATGGAAAAGGTCTTAACAGGTTAAACCACAAAGCCACCACAACAAAACCCAGGGAAGAAAGAGAGGGCTGAAAGCCTCTGAATTTTTATCACAGTGCCCATCAGGTCCAAGAAGTTCCTGCCTGCATGACTGAGGCTTCCTCTTTGCCCAGATCAGCCTAGACGTAGATTGAGTTCTTCAGCATCAGTGGCCAGAGGAAGCAGAAGACAGTCTGCTTCGGTCACACACAGCTGAAGCTCAGTGACTGATACATCGTCTCATGCATTTTTCCTGACATCTTGGAGACATCAAGCTCCAGAGCTGCGTTTGCATCAATTCATACAGTTAATGCTTGTTAACATTATAAGTGGTTCAGCATGTGATTAAAGTTTGTAGTTTAATAAGTAATTACACAGTGTTACTGCAGTCAGAGGCTCTGTACTTCTCATCCTACAGCCCTGACACGCATACAAAATCCGTGAATCCAATTGTGCCGATGTCTTCGTTGCATGCCCTACTCTTATTCGCACCCCCCAGATTGAACATTTAGAAGGCAGTTAATAAAACCAAGGGATGAAACAAATTAAACAGGGTTTCTGAAGAATGTATTGAAATTCAGAATTAGGCTTATTATAAACCCAGTTACATTTTCACCCATTAATTTTGGCTCCAAAGAACTTTTCACCCATCTCTAAATCCTGAAACAATAGCTGTATTTCCAGTACAACGAATTTCATTGGCACATTCAGGGTCACATTTTCAGTGATGAAGATGCAAAGCTGCCCCTGGTTTCAAAGAGTGGAAACTTCCTAGAAGGTTAAGGCATCCAGGCTGGATTTGCTCATTCGGTTTATCTCCATGGTGGGAAAACAGACACCTGAACAGACCTATATAACCCATTCTCCCATTTACACTGTTTATCCAACTTGTTAATTTAAATTCACACACTAATTCTTCCTCACAAATAATACACACGTAACCCTGTAAGAGCCATTCTGCTCAGCTGACACTGTGGATCCCCAGGTTGCACCATCGTTACACGAAATCAGCTAATAAGGACAAAAGTCCTGATACAGTTGTCCACAGAACAGTATTTTCTCACTGTTCAGTGAACAACCTTTAAAAATTAGTATGCAGTAACACAGAATCACAGAGCCACAGAACCACTAAGTTTGGAAGGGACCCCTAAAGTCATCAAGTCTGACATTCAACCCAACATGTCCATGATCACTAGACCATGTCCCAAAGTGCCACATCCACTCACCTTCTGAACACCTCCAGGGATGGTGACTCCCTGTTCACCAGTAACACAGCTGCGTGTAGCTTTTTGGAGCTAAAGTCAACCCTAAATGGTCACAAGGCTCACATGGCACGTGCCCCGTCTGCAACTCTGCACGTGTGAATAGCAAACCAATGTCACCAGCTGAGCACAGCCCTAGTTGAGATTAATTGAAAAGCAAACAAACAACCAGAAAAACCCTGAAGAGAGCTTTTCCCCATCTCAGTATATTAGAAGAGGGATTACTCCTGACAGCAACTTGAGAGAAGAAGAAATAAAGGACAGTGAAGGGGGAAGTGGTTTGCAGCATTCCATCAGTATGCAGCATCAGCCTCTTCATTTGCAAGAGCTCTGCTGTAGACGATGTTCCAGCACCGCCAAGAGCCACTTTGCTTCCAGTGACTGTAGCTACTGCAGATCTGGTGTAGCAATTTTTGTAGCTGGGGAAAGATCTGCCAGATGAATGTGAAAACTTTCTTTCCTCACTCCTTGTTCTGTAAGACAGAGTCCATACAAAGCGGAATCCACTTCTGGGGTATTTTTTGTCTGGACACGTACGTGTCCAGCCTGGCCTGGGACACAGGGCACGCTCAGCTCGCCCAAATTAGCTTTCCCTCTCTTGTGTATGCAGAGATACCGTAACTTAAACTGTGTTGTTAGCTCCATCTCTGAGCAACTGTGAAGTGCTAGGACTCAGACATAACCCTTTCCTTCTTCATTACTCCAGCCTCGGTAGCAGGAGCGTAGTATCGCCTCCCACCAAGCTGTACTAGCTGAAGCCTGGCAGGGAGGCAGATTTGCATGGGATCAAAGCTCTAGCCACCACTTGTCCACCTGCTCCTGGTCAAAAAAAGAGGTCACCTGGTTGTATTTTAAAAAAATCCCCAGTATCTGGTTAGCCTGTGGTAGCCCAGGGAATATTTTAATTTCCTTCTACAGGAATAGAGCAAATACTGCTGACCTGCAGGAAAAAAAAAACCATAGCAACTGCATTAACACAGTTTAAAGTCATCTGAATTTCCAGGAAGACAACATAAAGTAAGGCTAAAAGTCTCCCAACATGTTTAGCCAATCCAGACTCAATTATAGACCTACTAAAACCCATGAAGTCATGAAAACATCTCGGCTATAAAAGAGCAGATGAGAGCAGGCAGCGAATGCCAGCCATTGCAGAGAGGCACTGGGCACCGATACTCTTAATAAAAAGATGCGCTATGTAGCCCAATGCATGTCCTGGTGCCTCCCTGGGCATGGCGAGTGTGCTGTGGCACAAGCTGAACCCTAGGTCACTGCATTTCTCTCTGCCTTTCTGCCCCAGTGGCTTTAACAAGTGTTTTCTTCTGGTGTTAATCTCAAGCAGCTGCTACCAGTATCCCTTCAACCTTGAAATGTCTGCTTAGAATGCTGCTCTTCCTCCAAGTAAAATCGTTTTGATCAGATTCTGTCCTCTGCCTTTCTCATCTCTCTCTCTAAACTGAAATGTGAAGCATTTTAAAACAATAAAACTCACTGTAGTGGAAAGCCGCCTTGTTTATTTGCCGTACGCTGCATGCAAGTCTATGGCAGACCTTTAAGAGTTCTAAATTCATTCTGACCTTCTTCATCGGTTATTTACTTTGGGCCTTGAGGAAATGCTTAGCTTAAATGGCCTTTTTCCCTTTCAGAAATCTAATCTTCCAGAAAAATTCCACCGGACAGCAGGTTTTGTAATGGAATTACCGTAGTTAATTCCTATCACAGCAGTTCCTTAATGAAAGGCTGGACGGAAGTCAACAGGTACGGTATTGTGGAGGAGGTGCTGTGAATGTGAGAGTCGTAGTTCACCAAGGTGTGTCATCTCCCTCTCAAGATAATGAATGGTCCCTTGAGTCAGGCAATTAAAGGTTGCAATAACAATCTAGAAGGTATCTCCCTTTGTTTCCCAATTAAAACTTTCCAGACTAATTAAAACCATGGTTGTGTCACGCAGTGGGGTGGTCTCCAACCGGTGCAATAAAATAATGGGTCTCAGCCAGAGAAGATAAACGCGTGCAAAAAAAAATCCCCCATTTAGCACCATCTTATGTCAACATTGATGTATGAAGTTTTGCTTCACGGAGTGCAGGAAACCATCTTTTCTTTAAGGTAACTCTGCAGTAGCTTTTGTATGAGCTGAGAGCCTCCGCGTTTATTATTTCTCTTCAGAGAAACCTCGAGCCATTAAACTCCCATAACCAGGAGCCAAGGGCTGGGGCTCCACAGAACAAATGAACCCAAAGTAATGTCAATTATACGAAGAAAAAAGAAAGATTAATTAAAACTTTTCAGAAATCTCTTCATTGTCTGACACGCTTGCTGTCAGCAGGGCATGTCTCCCATCTGGCGGCTTCAAGGATGTAAGGCTCTTAGACTGCTCTTAAGGTAATTATGTCAAATACACTGATCACAATGGGAAGCAGCTGGTATTAGTTTCAGATTAATCTCTGAACCGTCTGACACTCAGAGACCAAAGTTGCTTTTTCTGTGTTGCTGGTCAATAGGTTTCTCCCTTTCTGGTTGGTTTTTTTATCCTCCTAAGCTGGGATTACGTAGGGACTCAGTGTTATGAGACAGTTGGGGCTCTCGTGGAGGAATCAATGGGGCAGAACACAGTACTGTGCCCCGGTCTCTGAGACTAGTCAAAAAGGACAGACCCTGTTACCTACGACCTCAAAGACCTCCTGTCGCCTCTTCTGGCACTAGGATGATCACTATCAGACAAAAACTCCTCTTTGCCCACTGCAGAGATCCGGGGATTTATCATTCTGGGGGACCATCAGTGGAGCTCAGCAAAGTCACATCAGTCGGCAGTTACTACACCCAGTGACTTGTGTCTCCATTTCTATCGCTGATCTTGCTACTTAATTAGTGGTAGCTACTTACTGTAAATAGCTTTGCATCCGTAACTAAATGACTGTGTATAATCCTCTCTGTTTTCCTATTTTTAAAAAAGTGGTTAGGAGTATCACACAGATGATGAATACGCTGCATGGGAGTATCTACCTTGCAAATTGTAGGAGACTTGCTCTCATCTTTGCTGGTCAGTGTCCAGTGTCACTCACTCTTGGTCAACAACAATAATCTGTGTGTGGTTTACACTGAACATAACCTAGTTCTGTTTAAAGCTTTCTCACACCTTACTCCTGCCCGCTCTGCCCCTTATCACCTGCCTCCCTCAATCTTACGTTGCTAGAAAGATGATTTGGTGATTTGTATCGATGTTGCTGTAAAAGCACACAAAAAAGCATCTCCATATTTGCCATGAATTAATTCATCACTCTAGCAAAATTAATTTGTTCTTGCTCCAGAAATGTGATCTCAGTAAAGGAATTTGAGTAGAATTACACACGTGCGTCTCTGTTTGGGGTTGGTCAAACCAAACCATAAGTTTACTGCTGAATCTATGAACAAGAATTAGATTCACTTCTAGTATTTGATTCTATATGAGGAAACTAGGAGCTTATAAGCTTGATCAGTGATTTCTATTCTTATACAACTAGTCCTCTATGTCTAGAAACAGTCAAATAATGTCATTGCTAAGTCCCAGAGCTGGATTGATTTAGTTGTGTGAGAAGGGCAGCTTGCATTTAAAAAAAGACCGCACCGAATTCTTGTTCTCAGCACTGCAGGAAAAAAACCACACTGAGCTGAACCCTGAATACTCAACTACAGTGAGAAAAATAAAATTTTAATCATCTCATAAATCTGAGGGCCTTAATCCTCTTTATTGACTGCTTTGGGCTAAGCAAAGCAGTACAAGTAAACAGTCTACCAGGTTCTAGATAACGTTTCAAGGGAAGAGACATTATAAACCTGTGCATAAGCAACCAAAACCCTAACCAAAAAGATAAAACAGGGACACTGCCATGGGCCTGTTTGTCTCTTTCCTGAAAAGATCCACATCTGCTGTAACTAAATTGTATTTCCTCTGTGTTTGAAAGCTGTGATCAATGGGTGAAACCACTGGGCTGCTGACAGGAAACGTGTGAAAACAGGAAGTTGTTAAACTGGAAGAAAACCGGGTTGCTGTGTATCATCAAATCATCACAGACCCGTTCAGGTTGGAAGGGACCTCAGAGATCACCCAGTTCCAACCCCCCCTTCCATGGGCAGGGACCTCTAACTAGAGCAGGTTGCCCAGAGCCCCTATCCAACTTGGCCTTGAAATATTTGACTCACCTCTATGAGCTAATTCTCACCTAGTGTGAAGCGGCACCAAATCTAACAGATGTAAAGGAAATTCTTGGATTGGTATCAGTGGGGTTTGGTCATATTTTAAATACACTGCTCTGTAGTGTATCCAATGACTTGTGCAGTGACACTTAGAAACCTGGGGCTTACAGATAAATACAGCCTTGAAAAGTCAAGTGCTTTATCAGACAAAGCAATAAGCAAACACTGTGGTCCACAATAGCACAAACGAGGATGAAACAAAATCTCCTGAGAAGACACGACACAGAGAGAACGGCTGATGAGATGGCAAACCCCTACTTCTGGATGGGCTAGATGCTGCAGGTTGGTTCCCCCCAGAATGAGCTCCCTGGTGCTGCAAGGAATCTGCTTTTTCACCCTGCCATCCCTTATGTGCCCGTGCTTTCACAGCATTCAGCATGTCTGCATTGTGAGCTGCTACCTACCCATGAGGTGTTTTGGCTAATAAATTGCCATAGGACTTAAGAACTGAGACCAGCCAAGACTTCAGGCAGAGTCAAGGGGACAATGGGTTAAAAAAGGCAGAAGCATAAACTTCAAGCATGATTCAGGAACTGCTCAGGCAAGTTTAGGTGCTGCTTCTAATACACTAATGAGATCTTTGGCAAGTCAGGAACTTCTTGCTTAAAAGGCAGAGAACGGAGTCTGACAGTGGCACTGCTGTTACCAGGACTGGAACAAGCTTAAGTTCTTGAAAGATTTGCCCATATCCCCATCTTTAGTTACTTATCACTAATCTTAATCAATCACTGAACCGAAACGTTAGAAGAGGCACTGAGCATCTCAGTCTTTTACTACCTATGCAGTTTTGATCCCTGCTTCTCTTTAGACAACAACATCACTAAAGGAGCTACACATAGAAAAATATCTTCAAGACCATCAAGTTCAACCATTAATCCAACTGTCCCAATGCACTGCTAAACCCTGTCCTTAAGCTCCAGTGTCTCCATGACTGTAAAACATGTCCAGGAGTCGTGATTCAACCCCTTCTCTGGGCAGCCTGCTCCAAGGCCTGATGGCCCTTTCCAGGAAGACATTTTGCCTAATGTCCAACCAAAACTTCCCCTGGTGCAACTTGAGGCCATTTCCTCTTGTCCTGCTACTCGTCACTTGGGAAAAGAGACCAACATCCCACCTCTCCACACTCTCAGGCACAAGTGCCGATCTGCTGGAGGGTAGGGAGGCTCTGCAGCAGGATCTGGATAGGCTGGAGCGATGGGCTGAGCTC
>JAOXOE010072141.1:0-29314 GCA_028565055.1 Phoeniculus purpureus
AGGGCTTCCTAACATCCAACCTAACCCTCCCCTGGCAGCTTCAGGCCCTGCCCTCTCATCCTGGTGCTGGTTGCCTGACAGAAGAGCCCAATCCTCACCTGATTACAACTTCCCTTCAGGGAGTTGTAGAGAGGGAAAAGGTTCCCCCTGAATTTCCTATTCTCCAGGCTAAACAACCCCAGCCTTGTTGTTCTTCTGGACCTGCTCCAGCATCTCAATCTTTCTTGAAATGGGGAGCCCAGCACTGTCCCCAGTACTCAAGGTGATGGTCTCCGGACAAACTCACACTAAAAGTCTCCATGTACTAAAAAAAACCCAAACAAATTAGAGCTCCATGGAAAAGAAAGGTGTGATCTCCTGAAACACAGATCACATCTAAGTGAGGTCACACAGTATGAATCACCAGAACTGTGATGGGAATACATTCACGCTCTCTTAAAAACTGAAATTAAAAGAATGACTCTCTGCTAAGACATACAAAGGTTCACGAGGACAAGCCAGACACAACAATCTAATAAAGAAGCCATGCAGCCACCCAGTTGTGTAAATTAGTTAGTTTTGGAAGTTCCCCTCTCTCCAACAATTAGCATTACAGTCAAAATAAAACACAAGTCATAGGAAAAAGAGAGAACCCCCAAAAAACCCAGCAAAATTCATTTTATTCTCTAAATTAACATTTTTTTCAAAGTAATTAGGGAGAGGAATATGCACATTTATCAACACACATATTCACACAGCAACTTAACCTGTAGAAGTTTCCCAGTGTAAAACATTTAACATCTTTGAAAATACTAATAAGAGCAAAAAAATTTTTACTTGTGAAAATTCTCATCTGTCGCCTCCAAATGCAAGAGAATCTCTTCTGCACGCTCTGCTGATGGGGTTCCGGTGATTTTTTCCTTCACACTCTGCAGCAACTGCCTAAGCATAGACTGTAACAGAGCTTCATCTTCACTTGTAAACTGAGGCATCTGTGTAAAGCAAATAAAAGAATAAGAAGCTCCCATAGTTGTGCGTTTTTTTCTCTGCCTTTACGATGCTAAGAAATGGAGAAATTCCTTAAATTGCTGCTTTCATCTTGTTATACACAGACACGTAGAGCATTAGGGGTTGGAAAGGACCTCCAGGGGTCATCAAGTCCAAACCCCCTGTTCAAGCAGGATCATAGAACCTAGGGCAGATTACACAGAAACACTTCCAGATGGGTTTGAAATATCTCCAGAGAAGGAGACTCCACAACCTCCCTGGGCAGCCTGTTCCAATGCCCTGTAAGCCTTACAGTAAAGAATTTTTTTCTCATGCTGAGGTGGAACTTCCTGTGCTCCAACTGACACCCACTGCCTCTTGTGCTATCACAGGGTGCAAGTGAAAAGAAACTGTCTCTTTTGACACTCAGCCCTCACGGATTTATAGATAGTGATTAAGTCCCCTCACAACCTTCTCTTCAAACTAGAAGGTCTGATCTCTCAATCTCTCCTCAAAACATAGGTGCTCCAGTCTCCTAATCATATTTGTGGTCCTCCATTGAAGTCTCTCAATCAGATCTCTGTCCCTCTTGAACCAGGAAGCCCAGAACTGATACGACCTCACTAGGGCAGAGTAGGATCAAGAACCTCCCTTGAACTGCTGGACACACTCTTCTTGATCCATCCTAGGATTCCTTTGGTATTCTTGGCCACAGGAGCACAGTGTTGTTCCATGGAGAACTTGTCCACCAGAACTCCAAGATCCTTCTCCATGGAGGTGCTCTCCAGTATATCAACCCCCATTCTGTACTGATTGATTACATTACTCCTTCCCAGGTGAAGGACTCCGCACTTATTCTTATTAAACCTCATTAAATTCCTCTTAGCCTATCCCTCCAGTTTGTCCGAGTCTTCCTGAACAGCTGCACAGCTACCCAGTGAATCGGCCAGGTGTATCACGAGATTTTCTTCCAAAAGACCCGACCACACCCAGAATCAATAGAGTTTATCTTAGACAAACTCATAACAAAAGAAGCAAATCAGCCTTAAAAAAACCTCCACGTCATATAATCATGGAATCATAATGTTCTTACATAACACTTTGCATTAAGAATAAATACTTCCATTCATAGTTGCTTGGTTGCATCAAACAATCATCAATTTGCAATTTGTTTTTAAAAGGTTTTTTTTTTTAAAAAACACATTTCACGACTGCATCTTGGACAAGAAACACCTACAAGTCTCTCAGCTGCTTCTCAGCTGTTGCTGCCCCATTCTGATTGCTGTATCCCTCTGCTCAGAAGCTGTGGTTGTATCTGTGATGGAGGGTACTGGCAGCTTTTGCAAGGGAGAGGCAGAATGATCACAACTGTTTAACTTTCCTTCAGTGACCTGACAGAGTCCTGTCAATTTCACTCTACAGTTACTGCAAAAAACTGGGAGGACAAGCAGCAGTGAGAAACCGGAAGTGTCAGTCAAGTGCAGAAGTCAATGTCTTATCAGTGTAATTTTCAAGGGCTGCATAAAAAAAAACACCTCAAAAGAGCCTTTTTGTATCTGGGTTATTTAATTAACCTAAAATCATGCCTTAAGCTTATTTATAGGACAAGGAACACTTCCAACCCTCACTGGCAGTTGGAGCTTGCATCACAGAATTTTTAGATTGGAAACAACCACAAACCCACCTTTCCCAAGGCCACTGCTAAACCTTGTCCCCACTGAGCTCCAGATCTCCATAACTGACCCTTTCAATAAAGAAGATATTCCTGTCATTTAACCTAAACTTCCCCTGGTGCAACTGGAGGTCATTTCCTCCAGTCCTATCACTCATTACTTGTGAAAAGAGACCTAACCTCTCATAGCCTCCTTGTAAGGTTTGTACTCCAGACCCTTCCCCAGCCTTGTCGTCCTTCTTTGGGCCTGCTCCAGCACACCAACATCTTCCTTGTAGTGATGTGCCCAAAACTGAACCCAGTACTCAAGGGAAGGCCTCACCAGTGCCCAGTGCAGGGGGAAAAGAAATCAAACCACTAGTGCTGCTAGCCACCCTACTTCTGATACAAGCCAGGATGCCATTGGCCTTCTTGGCTAGCTGAGCTCACTGCTGGCTCCTGTTCAGCAGATGATCAATCAACACCCTCAGGTCTCTTTCTGCCGAGCAGATTTCCAGCCACTCTCTCTAAGCCTGTAACACTGCACTGGGTTGTTGTGATCCAAGTGCAGGAGCCAGTACTTGGCTTTGTTGAAACATATACAATTGACCTCAACCCATCAATCTAGCCTCTCCAGATCCCTCTGCAGGGCCTCTCTAACCTCCAGCAGATCAACACTCCTGACCAACTTGGTGTCATCTGCAAACTGACTGAGGGTGCACTCAATCTCCTCATCCAAAGGTTTTAAACAGGAATGGTCGCAGTGCTGAGCCCTTGGGAGTTACACGTTACTGGTTGCCAACTGGATATAACTCCATTCACCACCACTCTTCAGGTCCAACCATCCAGCCAGTGTTTAACCCAGCAGAGCCAATGCTTGCCCAAGCCATAGGCAACCAGTTTTTCCACAGGAAGGCTGTGGGAAATGGTGTCAAAAGCTTTACTGAAATGCAGTAAGACAGTATGAAGTAAGACAGCATGAAGAATGACCCAAAGACCTTAACTGACCCAGTCTAGTCAAGAGGCATTCCTGCTCTTGAGGGAGGCAGGGAGGTTTGATTAGATGATCTCTGAGCTCCCTTCCAAACTAAGCCTTCCAAACATTCTCCAAGCCCCTGTGAATAAACACTTGGAAGTGACAGTTTAATAAACCAGTCCTTCAGGGTTAAACACTATTAACTACCGAAAAAATCAAAGTCATAAAGTACCAGGAGTCATCCCTTATGAAAGGGCCATCCTTTATGAAAGAAGTCACCCTCGAGCCAGCAGTTATCCATGTAACTAGCACAGGTGCTAAACCTTTCACTGCCATCAAATAAAATTCAACATCAACCTCACCAGGAACAACATCAAAGAAAAATTTAAAACTAATCCACAAAAAACAACTCTCAAAGAGAAAAGAAAGCCCTTGTTACAATCTTAACTCCTTTACAGTCCTCTACAAAATCAGAGTCTCATGATATCTAATTAAAGCCAGGGCATTTTTAGGTCTAAATCACTCAAATAAAGTCCTACATTTTGATTGCAACATTAGGTAATATCCTAAAAAACACCTAAAGCCAACTTTGTTTAGAATTTATGCCGCACTGCGCATTTCTAAAGTGCCAGTATCAGGCTGGCAACCACTGCAAAGCCCCACTCAAATTATTTCTAAAGACAAACTATGAGAAAACTGTAATTTTACTTCCAGTTTGCCCTGGGAAGTCTCTTATTTAACAGAGGTAATCACCCACACAGGCACCAACAACAGATCCCTACAGCTGCTCTGGTGTGTCTGGGCTCTTTGGTGGTTGAGGTTTACTTTCCCAGCAGGTCCATCCCACACTCAGGTTTCAAGCAACTTTTCAGTGATCATTTTCTCCCTATAAAAACCTCAGCCAAGCTATTTGTGGAGGCTTTTTCAGGTTCATTCCCAGTTTCTGGCACTGTCCCGCCCTGCCCAAACCCCACTAGCCAGGGCAGCAGTGGCCAGCTGCCATCAGCGTTTATCCCTCCAACGCCCCCAGGTTTCGCAGCAAACCCCGAACAGCAGCCGACAGGATTCACACCCACTCCCCACCGGTACTGCCGGTCACTCAGCTCGGGCAGGACCCGGGTATTTAATGGCATTAAGTGTGCGGGTATTTAACACATTCAGTGGGTTCTGAGCGCTTTTAGTGACGCACGGGTGTCCTAACCAGCCTCAGAAGAAACCGACCGAGGCCTCTGTCCCCAGCATCCCCCCGTCCAGCCCCGGGCTGCCTCAGCCACCCACTTACGGGGCCTCCCGGCCCCCCTGCACGCTCGGTCCCCCCGCCAGCCACAGGCTCTGCGGCAGGGCCAGCCTTTCCACCCCCTGTTCCGCCGGGACTCATTACCATGAGGCCGCGCTCCTCTCCCCCAGCGTCTCCCCGGCGGCTGCCCCGTAACAACCGGCGGCTGTGGTTGCCGAGTCTCGTCCGGCCCGTCGAGACATCGCGAGAGGCCGGGCGGCGCCGGAGAATGGCCGGCGGTTGCAGGGGCCGGCCAGTGCAGGGGCCGATTTCGGGCATTAGGCGTTGCCCGAGGCGCTACGGAGGGAGTTTCGCTGCCGCGGCCCTTTATGGCGCCTCTGGGTGGGCTCGGTGTCGCATGAAGCCGCGATGCCGAGGAGCAGCGCTGGCTCTGGAATGGGCTGGTCTGTGCCTTCCCCTGTGTGCAGCTTCTTGATCCCTCGCGAAGGGAAAACCCACGGCCTGGGCACTTGGGACACGTCTGTCAGTAACAGCCCTCTGTCACGTCCTCATTCATCAGAGAAGGGAAAGGGAGTGACGCGGGTTCGCTGATCCACTTTGTCTGAATTAAGGGAGACAGGCTGCAGGTCTGCGCAGAGATCGAGTCACTAGGCCTACGAGATGCTGAACTCCAGAGGAGAGGAGAAGGGAAGGGGAAGAAGTGAAAAGGGAGCAAAATCCCAGATCACCACTCTAGGATCCAGTGACGAATTCTTGAGGGGTTCTGCTCCCCTTCTTTTCATCAGCTTGACAGATTTCAGTGTCACTTGTGGTCCTTTTGCGGCTCTCCCGGTGTGGTCGCAGGCTCGGGGGGAGGCCCCGGTAACTCCCACGAACCATTCAAATCCCTCCTTTTAGCCCCTACTGCCAGTGATGCAGCAGCATTTTCTTCACCCTCAATGATAGGGGTTCTTTGTTCTCAGGGACTCAGAAGTAAATTCTTGAGATGCGCTTGTTTTCTGTCCCCATGGTTCCCCCTCAGCAGTCTGCTGCGGGCAGAACAGCCTGTTCCCTTCCCCCTGTAGAGCACAGAGCTCTGTGCCGGGAGTAGGGCCTCCCCTGTCTTGCTGCTCACAATCATGTGAGCCAGCTCTCCAGTTGTTAATCAGGATCTGACACCCCCTCAGCAAAACTAATTAAACACCAAGCTCTCTGCCTTGAGGCTGGTATATCAGGGTTCACCTGTCTAGCCTGGGGTGGCCCCAGCTCTGTGCGGAGCCACAGGAATACGCTTAGGCCGCTATTCCCAGTTTACATCTGCAGAAAAACAGTTTGTCTCAATAAAGTTGTGAATGGAAAGGTGTTATTAATTCCTTTTACCTCTCCACCCTCTCCTGGGATGAAGGAAATCATGTGAAAAAAGAGCAAATGGCATTTTTTCTCTTCAACAAATAAACACAGAACAGAGGAACATTTTGAGCTGCATTAATTCCTGAATTAGCTTAGCTATAACAATAAACCCTCAGAACAATGTCTGGCAGTGACATACTATACAATCTTACCCTTTACACCTACTTTTCCCTAATGATTTGGCAGTGTCAGTAATGCTGATCTGCTGTGACACCATAGACCTGTCAGCGGATCTGTAGCCCACAGTTAACCGAGCTCTACTGAAGGGTGAGGATCCACTCTCATGGTGGAGCTACTAGAATGGTGACTCCAGACATGTACAATTCTGTATTTCTGTTGAGAACTGAGGAAACACAAATCTGCCTAACTGCTAACTGCTCAGCTACATGATTTGCACCAGAGTCTCTGTGGTATCTCTAACGCTGTTCTCCTCAGGGTTTTGAAGTGGCGAGTGCCCTCAGGTAACCACAAAACCGGAACTGGAGTAACTATCTGCTGACTGCTGCTTGCAAAGGATCTCAAGTAAACAAACTCAGAGTGTTAGCTCAGCAGTGCACCCTGTGTGTCTTCTAAACAGGCTGTTTGCAATGAGCTGCAAGTGTCAGAAGCTGACTCTTTATCTGTGCCAGGCTCTTCACAGGTAACAGAATGGTTTGCTTGTTTTCTGTTCCTGAACTGAGAAGTGCTGTACTGTGGTAGAACACTGCTAATTCCTCTGTCACTCCAAGTAATGGCACCTCCATTTCACGGTTGACATGAAATAAAGAAATCCAATACACAAAACATTCAGCATTCCTAGTCCTTACTGAAACAGCCTCCATCCTTCCATTTCTTTCTACAGTTTTCCACCTTTGTCCAGCTGCTTTTGCCACAGGTTAGACTGGCACAGTCTCAGACTGTGAAGACAGGCTGAGGAAATCAGGGATATTCAGCCTGGAGAACAGAAGACTGCAGGGAGACCATATAGCAGCCTTCCAGTACCTGAAGGTAAAGCTGGGGAGGAATATTTTGTAAGGGACTTTAGTGATAGAACAAGGGGCATGGGTTCAAGGTAAAAGAGAGGAGATTCATTTTAGATCTGAGGCAGAAATCCCACCCCGTGAAGCTGCTGAGGCCCTGGAACTGGTTGCTCAGTGAGGCTGTGGCTGCTCCATCCCTGGAAGTGTTCAAGACCAGCATGGATGGAGCTCTGGGCAACCTGGTCTAGTGAGAGATGTTGCTGCCCACAGCAAGGGGTTGGAACTAGATGATCTCTGAGATCTCTTTGAGCCTAAACTGTTCTGTGATTGTGGTAGGTTCAAGCCACAAGTAAACAGCATCCTCTGCTGGCACCAGAGCCCATTGGGCCAGGCCAGGGTTTGCTTCTCAGCCCTGCCTCCCAACCCCGCCCCATGTCCCATCCCATGTGCCACTCCACCCAGAAGCTGTGGGTGAGGACTGAGCTCCTCCAGCACTTACATGCTGGAGCAGCTCTCAGAGACAGAAAGAGCTGGGCTGATCAGACTGCCCTCTCTTATAGTCTAAACTTTTTCCCGCTTTCCCAGGACAGGTCACTGGAAGAACTCTCTTAAAGCAAAACGCAATTTTCTTCATGAAAGGTTCTTTCTTCATGAAAGAACTACTGTTCACATGGATGGATGTCAGCCATATGACAGAGGTTGCAATCACTGGGAAGCTTGTGATGCAGATTTTACACCAGTGAAATTCTGCTGTGTCTTAGACCATCCTTCTCATTGGGAAAAATATTCCAGATGGTCTCTCTTGGTTGTACAAATGGGAGTACCGCTGGCTTCTAACCCTAGCAGAGGAAGACATGAGATACAGTTGTTCTTAGGATTTCGACACTCATAGAAAGCCACAGTGCTGACATCTATAATTTAAGAAACTTACAGGAATCAGTAAATCCATCAGTCCTTAAGGCATGTAACATATAAAGTAAGCAAATTTCAAGCTGTCAAACATTATAGGAGTGTGAGTCAAGTACTACAGAAAAGTTTTATTTCCATACCTGATGCACACTTAAATGTTTTCCCATTCCTTGAACATGCCCAAAAATTTTAATTGGCAGTTTATTCTGAATTCCTCTAAATTTATAATGTTCCTGCAGTGTTTCTGATGAGACATTTAGAAAGAAGGAGACTGTGGATTACAAAGAAGTAAACTTACAACTAATGATAGTAGTGGGAACAGATGGTCTCAGGGGCATAATTTCTCTCCTCTCTTTTGCTCTGTCCTGGTCTGCTCTCTTCTCTCATCCTTCATTATAACAGTCCACGTGACCACCCCTTTGTGGGTGGCACACAAAGGTCTGGGGAGATTTTGACTTTATGCAGTTGATGCACAGCCATAGAATGTTCTAGGCTGGAAGGAACCTCTGGAGGTCATCTAGTTCAACCTCCCTACAAAGGGAAAAGCCATAGGTGTCTCCAAGCTAAGACTTATAGCAACTTAGAGGGTAAGACCTTTGTTTTAGCAAACTAATGGGATTGGGTTTTAGTATCTGATAGAATAACTAGTATGTATTCAAGTCCGATGTTGTGCTCTTCCCTGGCTGATGCAGTTTCCAAAGGAGTAAATGCCAAAGGAGAACTAAAGGAGAGAAAGACTACAGTTAAAAAGAAATCAAACAAAGCCTCTCAGGCAACTAGCAACGAGACGAGAGAACAGGGCCTGAAGCTGCCAGAGAAGGGTTAGGTTGGATGTTAGGAAGCCCTTCCTCACAGAACGGGGGATCAGATGCTGGAATGGGCTGCCCAGGGCAGTGGTGGGGTCCTCATCCCTGGAGGTGTTGAAGGACAGACTGGTTGTGGCCCTTATCTGGCCGATGTGGTGATCTTAGGTCATGAGCTGGGCTGGATGAGCTCAGAGTCTTTTCCAGCCTCAGTAATTCTGTGGTTCTGTGATTCTATACTTAATTCAAAACATAAATCAAGACCAGGATATCCCCACTTCAGAGTTTCCCAAACTAGGATAGATACCAGGAAAGGAGAAGCAAGCATGAACTCTGGTTTGAGATAACACAAGAAACCTACCCTACCTTTCTGAATACTGTGACATCCCTTAAGCAGTCCTTGAACCCCCATGTCAAAGACGAAGCCACTTCATCAACACTTTTATGACCACTGTGGCATTTGTTTCCCTCTACTCATGAGATTTTCCCAGAGTTGGAGAAACAATTATCATGATTTGAAACTTCATTAGATCCTAATCTAATCTCAAATACCAAAAATAAAACTGCTTAAAATATTACTGCTGGTGGGAAAGTCTTTTCAAATTATCTCCAAAGGAAATTTTCTATTTTGGAGACCATCTGTCCTTTCTTCCTTGTGCATTCAAAGGAAATGCCAGCACATTGCTGTTTGTTTCTGTAAAAGCAAACAATGAGCAACTGATGAACAACTGGTTGTTAAGCAGGCATGGAAGTCACAGGCTGGATCACTTCATGGAAGGCTTGGATTGAAACACAAAGACAGGTAAAGGATCATGGCTGTAGTCTACAGTTACATCCAAAGAATCTGTAGCTAGTTACTACTGAGAGATCAGCTGACAGGAGATGCATATAGGCTCCTATAGGAATCACAAAACCAGATTGGGTCAGTATACTTATTTTGTAATTAAATTTCAGTCATGCTGACATTGCATAAAGATCTCTCATTGCCAGTCCTGATTCCTTTTGTATGAGAGAAAGAAATGACAAGCTGGCAGGAAGTCAATAGGATCCTCACATGACACTGCAAAGCACCAGTTCAGAGTCATCCTACCCAATAGCAATCAAATGTTATTGATCACAAATGTCACTTGGTGAATACTGGGGCACTGATTTTTTTATCTCTGTTTTATGATGCAGTTTTCAATAGGTGACTCTGCATGTGGATGTAGAATTAACAGCTGAAACAGCAATTCAGTTCAAGTAATAGAATCTGCACTGCAATGATAAGTAATTATGCCAATTTATCAAAGATAAAACAAGCTCCAATGAGAATATAAATATCCCAGTAAAATGGTTTTCTGATCCACAAATCTTTCGTGGTGAAGCGTCAAGGAACTATGTGTCACTGGCTCTGATTGGCCTGAGGCAGATCTATTAACATTGGACTTCTGTCTTTATTGGAATTTTAGGATAATAAAATTGGCTTTATACAGCATTATGAAAAAGAAATATAATGTAATAACCCAGTGGAACCATAAATCTGTGATTTATCTGCCATTTCTTTTCTAACTAGTATGTGGGGCTTTTTCTATGAATTGTTTCCTGAAGGTGGCAGCAATATTCAAGAATTGCATGGATGTCTGACTTTTGAACCTATTGACCTGACTACAGAATTTTTTGCAGTGTAAATGTAAATGTCTGGCTATTTCTGGCTATTTAGAATATGCTAAAATCAAACTTCGATGGCATCTATGTTGTAGTTATGAACGTACAATGTACAATGGCACAACAGACCATGAAACAAATACACTTTGACCTGAGAAGATGGTATTGCTTGTTCTTTTGTCTGGTAAAAAATCCAAAGCTAAAGGAATATCCCTAAAACAGTAAAGGTTTTTTCATTAACAGATTGCTGTTGGTTGCAATTGAAGTGATCTGTTCATGTTCTGCACCTGGACCAAGGCAATCCTATGCACGAATACAGACTGGGTGCCCTGGTGAGACCACATGTGGAATATTGTTTTCAGTTCTGGGCTCCTCAGTTCCAGAAGGACACAGAACTGCTGGAGAGAGACCAACGCAGAGCCACAAAGATGATAAAGAGAGTGGAACGTCTCCCCGATGAAGAAGGGCTGAGGGAAGTGGGTCTCTAGCTTGGACAAAAGGAGGCTGAGGGGTGACCTCATTAATCTTTATAAATATGTGTAGGATGGGTGTCAGGAAGATGGAGCCAGGCTCTTCTCAATGGCATTTAATGAAAGGACAAAGGGCAATGGGTGTAAGCTGGAACATAGGAGGTTCAACATTTATATGAGTAGGAGCTTCTTCATGGTAAGGTTGACAGAGCACTGGAATGGTCTGCCCAGAGGGGTTGTGGAGTCTCCTTCTCTGGAGATGTTTAAAACCCACCTGGATATGTTCTTGTGCAAATTGATCTAGGTAATCCTGTAGTGGCAGGGGGATTGGACTAGATGATCTTTCGAGGTCCCTTCCAATCCCTAACATTCTGTGGTTGTGTTAAAATGAGGAATAAGACAAATACTTCCTTTTCTTGATACACCTCCACAATTAACTGTTACAAATTCTGTAAGTAATTTTTTATCCCACACTAAATCATTGTCCCCAAAATATATTGGTAATTAAGTAAAATATTAGTGAGATTTTATAAAATAAAAAAGTTTAAAAATGACATTTTCAGGAAATCTATAAGGCTTGCAGTAAAAATAAGTAATTATCCACAGAGCAGGCATAGCAGAAGTTATTAGGGCTTTCTCTGAGTGTTTTCATGCAAAGGTACATTCAGCTGGACAGGTCTTCCCTCCTACCAGTCAGAATTTTGAATATTACAGCCTATTTGACGTGGAATGTCCTGATTTTTTAATGTATATTTGTAAAACGAGAATAAAATGTAACAACCTGCAAAGAATCTATCTTCCTTCTCCTTCCATTCAGAAAACTCATAAAATCATAGAATCTGTTTGTTTGTAAGAGACCTTTAAGATCAAGTCCAACTGTTAAACCAGCGCTATCAGGTCACCGCTAAACCCTGTCCCTAAGAACCAGGTCAACATGTTCAAAAACTTCCAGGGATGGGGACTCCACCACTTTCCCAGGCAGTCGATTCCAATGCTTTAAAATCCTTTTGGTGAAGAAGTTATTCCTAATATCCAACCTAAACCTTTCCTGGTGCAACTTGAGGCCATTTCCTCTCCTCTTGTTGGAGGAATTTCAGTATGCAAGGTGTGACCTTACTGGTGCTGACTACAGAGGGACAATCAGTTTCCTACTGCTGGCCATTTTATTTCTGATATGTCTGATATGTCTGATAAAAGCCAGGACGCTGCTGGCCTTCTTGGCCACGCGGGCACACTGCTGGCTGATGTTCAGCCAGCTGTAAACCAGCACCCCCAGGTCTTTTTCCAAACTGCTGCTTTCCAGTTGCCTTTCCCTAAGCCTGTAGTATTGCATGGTATTGTTTTAACCTAAGTGCAGGACTAGCATTTGGCCTTGTTGAACCTCTTACAATTAACCTTGGCCCATTGGTCCAGCCTGTCCACATCTATCTGTACAGCTTCCCTACACTGAAGCAGACCAACACTCCTGTCCAATTGTGTGTTACCTGCAAGCTTACTGAAAGTGTACTTGATCCCCTCACCCATATGACTGATAAAGATATTTAAGAGCGCAGATCCTAATACTGAGCCCTAGAGGCATCACATGTGACTGGATACCAAGTGCATTTAACTCCATTCACCACCATTCTTTAGGCCCAGCCAGTTTTTTGTCCGCTGAAGTATATGCTATGTGAGTAGACAGTTTCTCCCTGACAGTATTGTGGGGAACAGTGTCAGAGACTTTACTGATGTGTAGGAAGCCCTTCCACAGTCCTTCCCTTATCTACTAGGTTGGTCACCTTGTTGTATGAGGAGATCAGGTTATTGAGGCATGACCTGCCTTTCATAAACCCCTGCTGACTGGGCCTGATTACGTGATTGTTCTGTTCTGTCTGTGCCATGTGATGACACTCAAGATGACCTGCTCAATAACCTTCCCTGGTACAAAGGTGACTATGAAGTATGTCATGGTAAATTAGATGCCGTCTTCAATAAATTTTATACAAACATATGTCTTGGTGTAAAGGAGTAACTAAACTCTCCTAGAATTATATGGGTTGTACACTTGATTTTTTTAAAATTAGCTTATGTTTGCAGTGCTTTGCTTCGGAGGTTGTTTGAAGAACAGTCCTGAGGGCTGTTCACATTCTCAGTTGTTTCTTACGGCAGTGGATGCCAGTGCTGCAGAATGGAACCATTTATTCTTTCTCTTATTTAGCTGTATGTAAATGTTCTTGTATTATAACCGTAACTTAGCAATAACTATTCATCAGACACTCTAGTGCTTAGCTCAGCTTTCTGAAATGAGCTGTCATCTGTCTGCAGAGGACTGTAATTACAGAAAATATGCTTCAGGGCTCTCATTCTGTGAGCGTGATTCCACAATGGGACCTCATATTCAAAAGGGACCATTGAAATAGTATTTTTTAGGCAGTATATGGGAAAGTTCAGTGGCCCAAGGGTCTCAGCTTAATCTTTCTTGGGGTTTTTTTTTGCCTTCTCCAAACATACTGAACAAGGAAGAAGCAGGTAGAAATGAGAGGCTGTGTCTCAAATCCAGCTTTGGGGCTTATGTGCTTTATTCAGGGCTACAGGTCCATGCCTTACCGTACTCTTGATATCAGGAGTCTATATTCCCTTCTCAGGGTAAGTGCCCATCAAGACTGCTTGAATAAGCCAGGCAAAGCTCCTGGTGTCTTTTCAGAGCCCTAGCTGTGTGTGAAGAGAGATTAGCAGAAGCAGATCTGTATATTAAGCATCCTCCAGCCTGAGGGACCTAACTTTGCTCTCTCAGCAAAGATTTTATCAGCAATCCCTAACATGAGATCCACGGGGGAGGAAATTTCCCAAAGCCTTGCTAAATTCTTTTGACTGGAAGGAGCATACAGGGATGATTCTTGACTGTGGCATTATGGTTGAGTACTGATAGGGGAGTGGCAGTGCTTTCTTTTACTCTTAAGCCCAGTAACTAATATAAAGTGCACAGAATCATACAATGTGTTGGGCTGGAAGAGACCTTTAAAGTGACCAGGAACATCTTTATCTAGACCAGATTGCCCAGAGTCCCATCCAGCCTTGAATGGCTCCAGGGATGGGGCCTCCATCACCTCTCTAGGCAGCCTGTTCCAGGGATCTTCCACCCTCAGATTCAAGAACTTTTTTCTAACATTCAATCTAAACCTACCCTGCTCTCATTTAAAACCACTGGCCCACGTCCTGTTGCTATACATCCTTGTGAACAGTCCCTCACCTACAGGTTTCCTGTAGCCCCTTCAGGTACTGAAAAGCCACATAAGCCTCTCTGGATCCTTCCTTTCTTCAGGCTGAACAATCCAACTCTCTCAGCCTGTCTTCATCAGAGACGTGCTCCAGCCCTTTGATCATTTTCGTGGCCTCCTTTGGACCTGCTCAAACAACTCCTCATCTTTCTTGTGCCGAGGGGTCCACTGCTGGATGCAAAGCTCCAGGGGAGGCCTCACCAGAGCAGAGTAGAGTGGGCTGTCCATGCTTCTTCTGTCCTCACAGCAGAGACAGTCCTTTCATCTCACTCCTACCCAGTGTCCTAGTAGCTCTGCAGAACCCAGCTTTCCCTTATTGTTTTTCCCTCTCTCTTTGTCAGATCCTGAACTTCTCACAAATTCTTACCAGGACAAGAGGAAAGTCCTGCTCAGCCTGGCCTATACCTTACCAACTCTAAGACTATTCTAGGAGCGGCTTTGTGTTGAATTCATGGTTTCTGGGGCTTACCTATCAGTGGACACCATGGGACTGAAGCAGAACAAGGTGTGTAACCATTTGCGATCTTCAGAGATAAGCAGGAGGCTGCATCTGTATTGCCAGATTGGCAGCCAAAGTTTCTCAAGTCCTGTATAGCCACAGTTCCTTCTGTATCTGGCCCAAAATTTTTTCCAATGTGCCTCTTTCTCTACTCATGTCTCTCTGGGCCAATGGCAGTTCTTGTATTGGTTATATCAGTTCTTATATCTTATGCCAGTTCTAGGTCTGATACCTAGTATAACACAGTAACGATAGGATGTACAGTATGTGTCAGGTATTGCTATGAGCATAACACTGTTTTTTCCACATTGTTACATATTTTTTATAAATTAAAGGCTTTTTATCAGACAGATGTTCCAGCAAATCACAACCCACTACATGGGATACAGAGGGAGTAAAATGCAGTCTGGATCTTCGAAGGGACTGCCCATACATCACAGAATCACAGAAGAACAGGGATCAGAAGGGACCTCGAAAGATCATCTAGTACAATCCTCCTGATCACCTAGACCAAGTCACACACAGAACCACAGAACAACAGAAAATTAGGGATTGTATCCTGGATTGCTGATGCCTTGCTGTGTTGTTCCTCCAGCAGATGTCAAGGTGGTTGAAATCCCCCATGAGGACCAGGGCCTGTGACCTGGAAGCCGCTACTATTTGCCTGTGAAGGGCCTCTACTGCTTGGTTCTGCTGGTCAGGTGGCCTGTAGCAGACCCCTACAGTAACATCACCCTCCCCTGTCTTCCCTTTAATTTTAACCCATACACTCTCAACCAGCTCATCATCCTTCCCCAGGTGGAGCTCCACTGATTCCAGCTGGTCACTGATATAGAGGACAATGCCTCCTCCTCTCCTTCCCTGCTTGTCCATTCTAAAGAGCTTGTACCCATCTATCCCTACATTCCAGTGGTGGGAATCATCCCACCAAGTTTCACTAATAGCCACTATGTCATGGCATCCCAGCAGCACTGTGGCCCTTAATTCATCCCGTTTGTTGCCCAAGCTCTGTGCATTTGCATAGAGACACTTCAGCTGGGCTGGCCCTGTCCTCCTCCTGTGCCAATTGCCCTTGATATCCTCACATTGTCCTGGTGCATCATCCCTGGCTTGCCCAGGGCAAGTTGAGGGCCCTCTTTGGTTCTCCATCCCTCTGCCTCTGGTGAGCTGCCCCACTGTTTGTCACCAGCCAGCAGGAGACTATTAACCACTTCCCCCTTCAAACCTAGTTTAAAGCCCTATTAATATGCCCTGCCAATTCCTGCCCCAGGATCCTTTTCCCGCTCTGGGACAAGTGCATCCCATTAGTTGTTTGCAGGTCTGGTGCCTTGTAAACCGAGCCGTGATTGTGGAATCCAAACAGTGTTAATGACACCAACAGTCTCGGAGCCATGTTTAGGAAGAGCTCTGTTGGCTCTTCCTAAATGTTCCCTTGTCCATCGCTTATATTAGAGGGATAGAGGAGAACACAACTTGAGGTCCTGATCCCTTTAGTAGTTGCCCTGAGGTCCTGAAATCTCTTTTAATTGATCATGAGCCTCTCATTGTTGCATCATCACTACTACTTGAAAGACCAGAAGTCGGTAGTAGTCTGAAGGACTCACGAAGTTAGGAATTTTACCTAACATGTCTCTTACCTGGGCACCAGGGAGGCAGCAGACGTCTCTATGAAATGAGTTTGGTCTGCATATTGGGCCCTCTGTTCCCTTCAGTAGGGAGTCTCCTGTAACAATGACCCTTTGAGGTTTCTTTTCAGAATCAGTTTTGATGGCTGGCCGAAGGCAACCTGTCTTTGGTGCAGTTGCTGGGCTTTTTAAGTCCTTATCATTGCTGATGACCTGTTCCTCCTGCAGAGCCTCACACGTATTCTGCAAGTACACTGTAGGTGGTGAACTTCTCAAGTTAGCACACTTGCTCAGTCTGCGTTTATTCTGTCGGGTGGAGACCTGTTCCCAGTGACCCTGTTCCTGTGGGTTACTACATGGAGGCTGAGAGACTGGCTGATGGGAAGATATTGGACCCCCTGGTCCACTAAGAGTTCACTGTAGTTCAGGTTTTGTAGATATTAGAAAAATTTCAGCTAGCTTCTCCTATCATGTGTCTGGATGCATTCCTGTGTGACCTGCCCTAGGTTCTGTGGTTCTGTTTGAGCAGCGGGGTTGGACCTGATGACCTCTAGAGGTCCCTTCCAACCTCTAATGATCTGTGTGTCTTTCAAATACTGCGTTAGCAGAAGAGAGCAGATACCTGCCGCTTCTCAGCACTACATAGTGCTTGCATCAGAATACCAACATTACATAGATTAACTTGTCCTGGATAATTTTTGCAGTATCAAAAACACTGGCTTTGCCGTGTGATTTTGTAGCAACACAAGACTAATGGAGCTGCATCACCTGAGTTCTCCTTCTCTTCAGCTTCAAGCTAGTGTAACTCAACCATTAGAAAGAAATCGTATTTGTCTACCCTTGTGTTAGTGACTGAGTCATTCTTGGTACTAGAGAGACATGAGGTGCTGGTCCCAGGGAGGGAGGCTCAGGCTTTGGCTCCCTGCAGTCATTACTATTCAGCCTGCTGCAATGGTGAGCATCTGGAATGTTAAACAGAGACACTGCAGTGGCTCATTGGGAACAACTGAAGCTGTTCAAGTGCTGATTATTCCAGCAGAGCCTGAGAAAATTAATTAATAATTGGATGTGAATTAATGCACAGCTTCTGTTTTCCCTAGTACTTTTCTCATGATGCTAATTTGCTTCTGTACCACAAAGGGTCAAAGTAGTTTTAAAGGACATGTGTGGGGATGAGCTAAAAGTCTACCCAGGTAACCATTGTTGCATTTATTAGCTGGTTTAGTATCACATAGAGCTTTGTCCTAACTCTTTAAAATCTCTGGCTCCTTAAATCCTAAGTAATTTTAATGCCCATTTAAACAAGATTTAATTTACTGATGAGAAAGATAAAACAGTGCTTTTCCTTTATATTGTTATGTATCAGATTATAGCTATGTATAATTTTATAGATATATAGTGTATAATTTCATTATGTTTTATCCTGTATGTTCACATGTCTGATGTGTTGTTTGAGGGTGTTTGTACCGGAAATCTGTGGTTCCACAAGATGAAATCTGAACATCTGCTCCTAACAAAAGGTGAGATTAGGGATTTTGTGCTCTGACTCTCTCTGGGTCCTTTACCATGTGTGAGGCCATAGCTATGCCTAATCTTTGTCTTAGTGCTCACCCTGTTAACTCAGACTTTGACCTTTGTTTGTTCTGTAATCTTACTGAGATTTTTGACTAGTCTAGGCTACTAGACATGGATGAAGATGTCTGTAGCCTAAAGGAAATGATACAAGTGTGGAAACTTCCATGAGGCTAGGTAAAAGCAAGTCTCTTGAGAAGTTTAAGAAGCATCCATTGCTGTAGGAACAACACTTGTTCGTAGAACTGGAGAGAGCTAGGAAATAATGCTTTCCTAAGCACAAGAATGTCCATAGCCCTCTTCTCTCTCTTAAATCCTCCTGATTGTGACCTGGTAGGGAAGCATAACAGGTCTGTACAAGACTGCTCTGTTGCTTATTTTGAATGTGGTGCTATTCAGCTATCTCACTCCTGTTCCAATCAAGACAACCATTCTGGTCGACTAGGAACATCAAAAGATGAGATTACTTTTGACACACGCTAGCAGGCTTTGAAAAGACTCATTTATAAAGCAGATCATTTGCCAATGCTTATGCTAAGCTAATAGTCTTAATACAGTAGAGCTAACCAATCTTGTTCAGATTAGCTTTCTTGCCAGCACATTAGTAGAGGGGCTTTTCTGTTTCTCGAGCCTGTTTATGTTAGTGACATACCAAAAAGGGGTATTTCCCTTTCTTTGGAGTCTATTTACCTTCAAAAGGTCTAGGAGTAATCTGGAAGGCAAACAGTTAGACTACTTGTAAACTGTGGTAGCAGTAGATGCCAATATTTAGGTTAGCAAAGAGTAGTATTTGCATATAAACCCAAAGATCAGTTTATGTAAAGGTTTTTTTAAGATTATTCATCAAAAAATATCAGTTATAAAAATAATTTGAATTAAATAGAAGATAAATATTATGGCTGGACTCAAGTGGCTTGATTATACTTTTAAATGTCTGGCACTGTGTTGCCATAGTCCTATTAAACTGCATTTCTATTTCTTCCAAAGATTGTTTCTGCTGTTTATGCCATTTCAATAAATATTTGTGCTTGAACTGGCTGGCAGGGGCAAGAAGGCAAAACCCTTCCACTGAAGTCACTGCTGGTGAACGTGCTGGGCACATACATGCGCCCAGGGGAGGGACTGTCACCTCAGCAATAGTGTCAGCATGGGTCTGTGACTGGAAAGGCTCACTACCTCCCAGGAGGGCAAGGCTTTGTCTATGCAGTCTTAATGGATTTCACCAGTTTTCTGATGTTCTGTTTCTTCTCATCTGTTCCAATTTTCAAAGGCCATCTGTTCTGCCTCATCCATGAAGGTGGAATCTCCAGAGTAATGTAAGACCTTTTATTCTATGCCCATATTTAGTTGTATTTTCTGCTTATGGATCCTTCATTTTATCCATAATTTTTTTCTGAGCAAAAACCTTATCTTGAGTGTTAAATTATTCATATACATATGTATAGATATCTCTTCTTTATTTCCTTTTGAATGTGTTCTTGATAAATGTAGTACATCTTTCTAACATCCCTGGTATAGATGGCTCATCATTCACATGTCCTATTGACTGGCCTTCCTCAGCCAGAGCTTCAGATCTCATGTTCAGAGGCACTTGGTAGGGTGAGGTCAGCAAGGGGAGAGTCCAACATGGACTTGTCTCTCTTTAACCTTTCTGCTTCCTGTCATAACTACCCTTACACAGATTTGAACAGCACAGGGTGGTCATCAGCTCCTCCCCAGCCTGTGACCATGCTGAGAGACTGACAGAAGTACTGCAGCAGACATGGAAAATACGTGAAGCTGAGGAAGCGAAGGGAGACCAATCACTGATCACCACCCCCACCATTTATGGAGTTGACTACACCAAGAAACAGACTGAAAAGACAGACGGAGACACCAGAGATCTGTGGAGCTGAGGCACAGTGGGGAGTTGGAGTATCCCAGGGTGATCTAACCTTTCAACTATTTTGTCTCTTTTCCCTTTTGTCTTCTCTGTTCTTTGGTAGCAGCATCTAGTAACTTTAGTAAACCTGACTTTGATGGGACCTCTGGTGTAAGTCTCCTTCATTCAGCCCAAGCAAAACCATGAACCTCAACTCATGCCCTTTCCCTTCTGTAATCAATCGGGACATGACAACTTGGAGAATGTTAAATCTCTGCAGTTCTCATCAGAGTTCTGAGGAAGGTTGCCAGCTGCATTCTTCATTCCCCTCTGCTTTGCCAGGCAGTTCTTTCTTCCTCTTCCTTGACCAAGTTTCCTACAATCGCTCTTCCCTTCCCTATCGAGGAAGCTGAACCCCAGTAACTTAGACATGCCTCAAGGACGACCCTAAAGTTGCTGTTCTTTACAAGGCCTGTATGGCCTCTTTTAATTTATTTTCCCCTTTTTAGGCATGGAAAGGTCAGGATCTTGTCGTCTAAGCTTTCATAAAATTTGGGTGTTACCCACAGGTTATTTCACTATGAACAAATGTGAGATTATATTGAAATCAGTGGAAAGACTCATAGTGATTTTGGAGAGGTTTGGATAATGACCATGAAACCACACAATGAGTTCTGTTGGACAGAATTTCCTTCTCTAGCAAGTGAGAGGAGCACCCTGACTCACCCTAATTCCGCAGAACACTTGCTGTTACAATCTGTGGTAACTACAGCAACAGCGAGGAGCTGTCTCAAGTCATGTGTTGGGCTATCTGAAGTGTGATTAACTTTTCAGCAGTGGCAATACAAATAATTTTCACTTCCTTTTCACAACCACCCCCCCCCCCTTTTCATAAAAGCATAGAATCCACAGCACTTTCACAATGATGCCTCATGTACGAAGTATGTCTGGGCTGTGCAACTTCCTCTATTTTCCATCTAGAAAACCAGAAAGTACTGATTCTCACTCATATTTAGCCACATTTTTCCAGCATTATTTTATCCACAGCATCATGAGGTTAACATTTTCTTTAAAGTGTCTGTGACTTGTCACATTACACCTCAGTCAAGCCATTGCAGGGTTTGATGTATAACACCAACTTATAATTAGTCACAGCCTTCTAAGCCTTCCTGTTATGTTTCACTGAACCTCTTTTTCATCTCTTCCTGTTTTCTTGTTTATTGAAATGGCTAATGGTTGAGAGTTTTAAAATCCAAGGTATCCCATTCAAATTTCAACATTAGACTAGGTGGTGGTGTAGCAGTAGTGGTGTTATGAGTTGTGTGGGTCCTTACCTGGAGCCTCAGGCATCTCACCTGGATCTAACATCATGGGTTAGAGACCCCAACTATATTTCAACTAAGAGCTTTTAGCTAAAGTGTCAGACACAAAAGGGAGGGTTTAACAAACCCACTGATGAATCTGCAGAGAGTGAAACTACTGACTACCTTTGGAGAAAGGCACCAAAACATTTTAATTCACTGCCCCCACCACACATCAGAGAAAAATCCCACACAAGATATAGACATAAACAGAGGTTGGTTACTCTGCTCTTACAGTAACTAAGATAAAATGTAGGACGTCCATTTGTAGACAGTTCCTGCTTCTCTCTGAAATCACAGTTTGTCCAACTTCAGTCTCGATTCTCATTAATTCTTCAAGGTTCAGAATTCTCACAGTCTTTCCAAGTCCAGGGAAATCTTCCCAGTCGCCATAAATTTTCTTCACCGTGAGGAGTGATAACCTTCTCAGAAGTGATAGCATTCTCTCTCAGTTTCAGCGACAGAGCTCCCAACAGTCCAAGATGGAGAGAAATGAAGAAGAAGGAGTAAGTCGCCAAGGTGGGAGAAGAGGGGAGGACTGAGGGGAAGCCACTTTTCAACTTTTTAAACCCAAACTTCAAACTTTTCTGCAGAAAATGCACAAATTAGACTGACAGATTCTGATCAACTTTTAAAGCAGGACAGGCTGCAGCAAGGCAGGCATCATACAGCAATAATGTTAATTAACTATAGAAGATATGCTTTGCAAATCATGGAGTGCCATGGTATCTATCTCCTAACTATGCGTGAGATCTTTTCTCTGTGAAAGCTTTTTGCCAGTTACTTCTGACCTCGAGATGACCATCCAGATGCGATTTCGCAATTTTTCCAGCCTTTAAGACTAAATCAGAATATCCTCTGGAGCCCTTTATATCTTGCTAATAGCTAGGCTCTCACAGGGCTTTAAATCATTTTGTGTCATGTGCAAAATCTGTGTAAGATGATCCACAAATTAAGTTTCATTCATTGAGATTTATAAACCTCTCCTGTTGTTTTGTTATGATTTCTTAACTGTGGGATTTTTCTTCATCTGTATTTCTGCCAACTTGCATGTTCAAAGTAATTTAGTTTTGAAAAACATCACTTCATTGGTGCGAAGAGGGGTGGTTGTAACAGTGATAATCTGGCTTTAGGCAGCCAGAAGTCACACAAAGACTGGGGATATGTGGCAGAGAAGCTATTTGTTCAGTGCTGACTATGAATGCCAGGACAGAAGACATAATCATTCATTTCAAAAACAAATCCTCTAATAATTTATCATATCTGCTCTAGAGCCCAAGAGAATTTTAAAGAGCATGAGACAAAGGAGATAAACAGTTTGGAGAGATCTCTAACATTATTTCACTCAGGCAAGCTAATTGTCAATTGTTTCATCTACTTCTCAATTCCGGGCTTGGATGGTTTACTTGGAGGTTTTACATTAAAAACCCCAACAACACCACCCGAAAAATCCGACCTGCTTTTCCTTAGGACATGCACAGACCTATAGGATTGGAAACTGTGAAATGACACCAACCAATTTTGTGCCATAATTGCATTACACTGAGACAATGGCACTGCTGCCTAGTAGAAAGGGAACACTTGGTCCACCATTTCTATCTAGGTTTGTCTTGGGATGAGTCTGGCCTCTTCTCTTATTTTCTTGAGGAGAAGCTGCTAATGTGATGCTCTCTAGAGGATGCAGTGCTTTCATAACAAGATTGTGTGGGCATTTTCTTAATCAAAAATACATGTCCACATGTTGACTAAAACCTTAGATCACAGAATAGTAGAACAGCGTAAGTTGGAATTCGACCTCAGAAATTCATCTGGTTCAGCCTTTTGTGGCAAAGGGATCCTAGATGAGATAATATAGCAACCTATCCAATTGCATCTTGAAAACTTTCAGTGCTGGAGACTCCACCACATCCCTGGGGAAATTGTTCCAGTCACTGATTGTTCTCACTGTGAAAAAATTCTTTCTTATATCAAGATGAAGGCAATCCTACTGCAGTTTGTAACAAAGATTTTCATTTCAGATGATAGAATTACAGAATGTGTTGGGCTGGAAGGGACCTCCAAACATCATCTAGTCCAACCCTCCTTATAGCAAGCAGGGACATCACTCACCAGACCAGATTGCTCAGAGACAATGGGTCATGGTTTGAAGCTGGAAAAGGGCAGATGGAAGCTGGACAAGAGGAAAAGGTTCTGGAATCTGAGAGTGGGAGATCTCTGGAACAGGCTGCCCAGAGTGATGGTTATGGAGGCCCCATCCTTGGAGTCATTCAAGGTCAGGCTGGATGGGGCTCTGGGTAATCTGATCTGGTGAGTGATGTCCCTGCTTGTTACAGGGGGGTTGACTAGACAACTTTTGCAGGTCACTTCCAACCTTATGATTCTATGAAGTCATATTAAAAGTAGTATTTCCTAATGTTGGTGTTTAACATTTCAACACTGTTAAACATATGCAAGTAAATGTACCTGGTCAAGTCTAATAATAAATGAAACTACAGGTATTATTTGGAAAATTGTTTCAAAATAATGAATTATGGTCACCAGTTGTCTTCTGGAAAAAAGCTTCCCCCGGTTATATTGACAGGTTTCAGCAGTTTCAGTGAGATTTGATAGACCAAGCCTTAAATTATAGTGTGAATCAATGGATAAAAGAACTCTTCATGAAATAAGTGCAATTTCATCAATGGGATTCCAGAAGACACCAACTTATAGTAAAGCTGAGGGATTAACCAAATGTTGTATCCACTCTGAAGATTTCAAATCCATCTAGCAGCATAGAAGGAAATGCATCACACTTTGTTTCATGGAAGTTAGAACAATTTCTAGTGGTAAAACCATGGAGGAAGTCCAGTCTTGAAAGACATTTCTGGGCACATGAAGGAGAAGGATATGATTGCCAACAGCCAGCTTGGATTTTCCAGGGCAGTATCATGCCTGATCATCCTGATTGATTTCTGTGTCAAAATGACTAGTTTTGTAGAACAGAGAGAGCAGTGGATATCATTTACTTTGATTTTAGCAAAGCTTCCAACAGAATTCCCTACGATATTCTTGTAAATAAGTTACAACATTACAGTGAGGATGGACTGAAACCAGCTGACTGGTTGGGCTCAAAGGACAGTGATTAAAGGATCATGTTTACCTGACGTGGAGTATCACTGGGATCTGCCTTGAGACCTGTTCTTTTCAACATCACCTGTTCTGGCCTCAGTGCAGAGCTCGCTGCAGCAGGGCTTGACCTGGGATGTACCAGGGCTTGCTGTATCCTTTGTCTACCTGTCAGTGCCTGCATTCTGGAAAGGATATGTTCAGAAACTACTCCTACTTTTTGCTTTTGAAAGCATTTGCTTTTTGAAAAGATCACTTTTTAAAAATGTTTGACTTGTAAATTACTATCCAGGCAGCACTCTGTTACTTAGACCTGAAAATCTGAATCTAGTGTGTACTCTAAACAGCTCTTAAAAATGAGATTTGATTTTTTAATTTAAGAAAAAAAAGAAAACAAAATCAAGTTTACGTAGGAGTAGATCTACTTACTAATACAAAACCCCAACAAAACTGCTAAGCGATAACTCGCTAACAATTGAATTTATTTGTCTGAATGAGCAGAGTCAGGAAAAGTCATCCAGCTGAACACAGAAGGCCGGATCCAGCACTTAGATGAGTTTGTGCAGCTATTGTTGACTGTTCAGAGCATGGAAATGAATAAGGCTCTGCCAAGTGAAGGAAAACAGAGCCAAATTTCAGAAGCCACATCAAAGGACTATTTTCTCACTGTGCCTCTGGTTGTGGTCTGGTGAACCACACTGAACTGAGGGAGAAGAGAGAAGAGTGAAATGAGCTAGAGTGCTATGTCTTCCGGCACCCAGCAGCTTGAGGATTGCAGCACAGAAGCAAGGTGACTCTGCACTGGAGAAAAAGCTTATTAATTCCTTACAGTCTTTTGAATAATGATGGATGTCCTTGACAGAAGTGAAGTCCTTATTACTGAATCATTACTCATCTTGAGTAGACAGAACACTGTTCTTTCCTCTCTGTATGTGTGACAGTAGGTGTGTCAGAATCATAGAATCATAGACTGTGCTGAGGTGGAAGCTGAGAAGTTGGTGCTGCAGAGGTAGCTGAGCTGTGCTACAGTGCAGCTGACAGCTCTGAGCACAGCAGGTTCCTCTCCAAACTATTTTTTTTTCATGTAGAGAGAAACCCAACGAGTCAGCAGTATGAGTCTATCTTAAGCTGCTAAATTTTATTATTAACACAAAGGATAAAGAGGGTTGTTCACAGAAATTAAGCCATTCACAGTTGTGCTGGGTTGAGGGTTAAAGACGTAGTCTTTCAGAACAGTCCCCTCCCACCAATATGGGAAGGGAACATAAATGAATTTGAGAATTAGAGTAAATTGTAAAATTTATTCAAAACAAAATAAATTTTTGCTACTAATTTCGGGCTACCTACTTGCATCAGTGCTAAGTGATGGAATTAGTCTCACAAAACTAATTAAAAGAGCTATTGCAGCATCACAAGACAAAATCTGCTTTGTGAGTAAGACATTCCAACTTCTCTCCGGCAAATGATGCTGGTTCTGCAAGTGCTAGTATATCCTGTGGAGCTTGTGCAGGAAATGTTCTTCCATTTTGACTGTTTTTTAAAATAAAGCCACAGTTCAAGGGTGCCACAAAGCGCAGTAAAATCCACAGCCTCTGGGGACACTCCTGTTTAACGTTTTTATCAATGATTCGGATGAGGGGATAGAGTGCATCCTCAGTCAGTTTGCAGATGACACCAAGCTGGGTGGAAGCATCAAACGGATTGAGGGCAAGGGAAGCTCTGCAGTAGAATCTGGACAGGCTGGATCACTGGGCCAAGGCCAATTCCATGAGGTTCAATAAGGTCAAATAATGGGTCCTGCACTTGGGCAACAAAAACCCCCAGCAGCTACAGGCTTAGGGCAGAGTGTCTGAACTGCTGCCCAGCAGAAAAGGACCTGAGGGTGCTGGTGGACAGCGGGCTTAATATGAGCCAGCAGTGTGCCCAGGGAGCCAAGAGGGCTTCGTGGCCTGAATGAGGAATAGTGTGGCCAACAGGAGCAGGGAGGTAATCATTGCCTTCTATTCAGCTTTTTTGAGGCTACACCTTGAATCCTGCATCCAATTTTGGGCCTCTCACTACAAGGGGGACATCATTGAAGGTCTGGAGAGGGGACAGAGGTGCCTATCAAGCCAGTAAAGGGTTTGGAACAGGTGTCATGTGAGGAACAGCTGAAGTATCTGGGGCTGTTTAGCTTGGAAAGGAGGAGATTGAGAGGAGACTGTCTTGCTTGGAAAGAGGTTGTAAAGACGCAGGGGTTGATCTGTTCTCCCTAGTGGCCAATGATAGAAGATGGAGAAATGTGCTTAAGCTGCACCAGGGGAGGTTCAGATTGGACGTTAGGAGAAATTTCTTTCCTGAAAGGGTTGTCAGGCATTGGAACAGCCTGCCCAGTGAGTGATTTGAGTCCCCATCCCAGGAGGTGTTTAAGAGAAGGTTGCTTTGGAGGGCAGGGTTTAGTGGCGCTAATAGAGCTAGGAAAAGGTTGGCCTTGATGATTTTGAAGGTCTCTTCCAGCAAAAACTGTTCCATGATTCTATGATTCTCTTGCAGGTTCAGAACAGGTGCTTTTTGCTGGATTAGGAAAGCAGAGAGAAAGGCCAGCATGAAAGACAAGGAGAAACAGAGAAAGAGGTTTGTAGGAAATACAAAGAAAGAGGTAACTGAAGACATGACCACAGTGATGAATAATGACATAATTTCCCTGAGTGTACGAAACTGTCAGCCTGCTGATGGAGTAAACTCGTTGCTTAGTCCCATCTGTACTTGCTGATGGAAATGGTGTCTTGCTGGATCTAGGGCATGGAACATTCCTGAATTGTGAATGTTCAGAAATTAGCATTTGCTGTCACAGAAACACTTGATTTAGAGAAGGAAATAACCTGTCATACCAACTTTACAGAACAGCCTCTTGCAGATCTACAGCATGCAAGTAAGTGACTGACCCAGCACTGATCTGGGAACATCACAGAATCTTATCTGCAAGCAGAGATCCTGTTTATGCCTGCAGGCAATAAACTCAATTTACAGCCAAACTGAAAGCTGTTTAAAAGTTGGTCCTTGAGTTCATGTCCTCTGTTCTCAGATCCATCAGGGATTTTTCCTCTACAAGGTATTCCAGAAGCTTTTGCTAGTACGTGCTTGTCTTGCTTTGTTTTAGTTTTGATGTGGAAGAAACAACAACCTTTGAGAGAGTTCAGATAATCAGATTTACATTTTGTTTAGCCAGTCGCACTGCTACTATCTTGATACGAAGTCCCAATATAGTTTTATACTCCAAGTCATTATCACAGCATCTGGTCGTCTTTCATGATAACAATAATAACAACAAATTTCCTACAGGAACTCAAAGAATCTTTGGCATTTTCTTTAGTTTGGCCTTTTTCTTCTTCAGTCTAGGTCTTGCTTGGGCCATGTGGTTTTTAACTTATGAGATTCTGGGAACAGAGAGTCTTTTTTTTTTAAGGTTTTGTTGTGTTTCCTAAAGAAAGATTATAATCTCTTCTAATTGTACTGGTTTCTTCTAACTGTAACTCAGCCCTTCTATGAGGAATGTTCTGTCCCCATACTATGGTGGGCTTCATCCTATGTTTTCCAGCTTGGTACTGCTATAGGAAGCTTTCTCCATAACGGGTATTCTACCCATTAAATGTTTGCATCCACTTAGATACTTCTCTCCAAAAGCATCACACCACCATTATCAAGCTTTTTATAGTTTAATATTTTGCCATGGCTTTTTCAACTTTAGAAGTGCTTTAATTCACCTGTTTTAACTCTGTAAACTCACTGATTTACGTCCTTCTTGTGTTACGCTGAAGCATCTTGCTGGGTAAATCTGAAGGTATTTAGAACTGTAAATCTCAAGCCTAATAAAAGTAGAGTACTGAATTTATTTCAAATGCTAATGAAAATTGCTCAATTGAAGTGGAGTACAAGCCAGCTAGTTTATAAAATACAGAATTCAGATCTTTTAAATTATTTGAGGGGTCCAAGAATAACAAACAAAGCAAACTACATAATTTAATAGAGAAGCTGCTAACTAGAAGAATAAACAAAAGAGCTTCAGAAGGCATTAGTGACGTGCTGGTTGGTGGGTAGAAGTCACATATACAATCCAAAACTGTTTAATTTATTTCCTTGTTTTTGCTTATCTTCCACAAATATGTTAGTCCATTGGAAATCACCCTTTATTTATAATGTTGTAATTTGATGGGATGATCTGCTTGAAATAAACCTTAAAAATCTCTGTGACTATGAAACACATAAGCAGGAGCCAAAAGAAAATATAAACTGAATTACCTACAGTGTGGTCCATGTTAAGAATAGAATCATAGGGTTGGAAGGGACTTCAAAGATCATCTAGTTCAACTCCCCTGCAACAGGCAGGGACATCACTCACTAGACCAGATTGCCCAGGTCTCCAGCTGGCCTGACCATGAAGATGAGACATGGATCCATAGACTTCATGGCAAAACAGTTTTTCTCCTATCACTCTTTCATCTGTAACTGCTTAACCCTTTTCCCTGACAGACTGTCTGCAACACAAACTTACAAGTGCTTAGATCTTGCAGCACTCACTAACCTTTCCTTCACCTCTATTTACATCTGGGTTATTAATTTCCACATCATCAGTACTGACAGTGAAGGTACGATTAACAATTAATGAAAACATTGTGTTTAGTTAACCCACACAAACCCATAAAGCATTCAGTCCATAAATGCATGGCTACGAGACTGGTGCTACAGGTAGGGCTTTGGCTTGTTTGATAAGAACAGGTACACATGGAAGAGGTTTCTCAGAAGGGAAAAAGGGTTCTGGGGCAGGAATTGGCAGGGCTCATTCAGAGGGCTTCAAACTAGATTCGAAGGGGGGTGGGATTGTTGCTGGGTGGGCACCAGTGAGACAGAGCTTTGGTCTTGATGAAAACCAGGTGGCCTCCCGCTGTCCTAGGTGAAATTCGAGCGCTCAGCTCACTCTCTGAAATGCCTGTACACCAATGCACGCAGCATGGGGAACAAGCAGGAGGAGTTAGAAATCTGTGTCCAGTCAG
>JAOXOE010072152.1:0-29309 GCA_028565055.1 Phoeniculus purpureus
TCCCTGGGCAACCCATTCCAGGCTCTCACCACTCTCACGCTGAAGAACTTCCTCCTCACATCCAATCTAAATCTACCAAGCTCCAGCTTTGCTCCATTCCCCCTAGTCCTGTCGCTACCTGATAGCCTAAAAAGTCCCTCCCCAGCTCTTCTGTCGGCCCCCTTCAGATACTGGAAGGCCACAAGAAGGTCATCTCGGAGCCTCCTCCAGACTGAACAGCCCAACTCTCTCACTCTGTCCTCATAGGAGAGGTGCTCCAGCCCTCTGATCATCCTTGTGGCCCTCCTCTGGACACGCTCCAGTATTTCCACATCCTTCTTGTAAGAAGGGCTCCAGACCTGGACGCAGTACTCCAGGTGGGGTCTCACCAGAGCCAAGTAGAGGAGGAGAATCACCTCCCTCAACCTGCTGGCCACACTTCTCCTGATGCAACCCAGGATCTGGTTTGCCCTATGAGCTGCAAGCGCACACTACCAGCTCATGTTGAGCTTCTCATCCACAAGCACTCCCAAGTCCCTCTCCTCAGAGCTACTCTCCAGCCAGTCACTGCCCAGCCTGTGTTTGTGCTTAGGATTGCCTCGACCCAGATGCAGGATCTTACACTTGGTCTTGTTGAACCCCATCAGGTTGGCTTGTGCCCACCTCTCCAGCCTGCCCAGGTCCCTCTGCATGGCATTCCTGCCCTCCAGCGTGTCTGGTGCACCACACAGCTCGGTGTCGTCAGCAAACTTGCTGAGGATGCACTCTTGCCTCTGTCCACGTCACCAACAAAGATGTGGAACAAAACTGGTCCCAGGACTGATCCCTGAAGGACTCTGCTTGTCACTGGCCTCCACTTGGACACGGACCCATTGACAGCCACTCTTTGGGAGCGATCATCAAGCCAATTCTTTACCCATCTAGTGGTCCACCCATAAAACCCATGTTCCACCAGCTTGGAGACCACAATGTGGTGCGGGACAGTGTCAAAGGCTTTGCTCAGGTCCAGGTACATGACATTGGCCACTCATCCCTCATCTATTAATGCTGTGGCCAGTTCATACATGGCCCCCAGATTCATCAAGTTCTATCCAGGTGACAGATCATAGAATTATTGAGGCTGGAGAAGACCTCAAAGATCATCAAGTCCAGCCTGTGACTTAATATCACCACAATCTAGATCATGGCACTAAGTGCCAAATCCAACCTTTTCTTAAACACCTCCAAGGATGGGGACTCCACAACTGCCCTTGGCAGTCCACTCCAGTGTCTGATCACCCCTTCCATGAGGAAGGGGTTCCTAACATCCCGCCTCACCGTCCCCTGGTAGCTTCAGGCTCTGCCACCTCATTCTAATTGCCTGGGAGAAGAACCCAACCCCCACCTGACTACAACTTGCCTTCACAGAGTTGTAGAGAGGGAGAAGGTTCCCCCCTGAGTCTTCTCTTCTCCAGGCTAAACACCTCCCAGTTCCCTCAGCCTCTCCTCATCAGTCTCCCTTCCAGTCCCTTCCCCAGCCTCGTTGTTCCCCCAGATCCACTCCAGCCCCTCAATCTCTTTCTTGAAGTGAGGGGCCCAGAATTGCCCCCAATACTCGAGGTGAGGCCTCAAGCATGAGAAACAATGAGGAACAATGAGAAGCAATGAGAAACAAGAGGGTACATTAAATTATGGGTTTGGCCTGTGGCAAGAAAACCCAGAGCAACAGTATGAATTGTGAAAGGTTTTGCAGAAGCACCAGCTGACTGGAATTACTCCCCATGCAAGGGACCAATCTTTACAGAAATTTCCATGCACTGATTATTTCATTTATCAATGACCTTCCACGTCCCCATGACACTGGGCATGCAGCATCACAAATATAATAAATAATAACTAAAACTTTGTCAGAGTCACAACAGAGAAGACAAGCAAACACTAAACAGAGTAATGTAGCATCGAAAAGTTGGCTTTTACATTTCATCCCCCATGTAGCTTCCAGCATCCTGCTGGGGCATTGTTTTGGTGCTGAAACAGATGGCAGAACAACCCTTCTTGAGCCACCCACATCAATCCTTCTGGCACCAGGGAAGATACCGCTGTCAGCGCTGTCTTATTGAAGAACAGCCCTTCCCTGCAATACTCCCTCTATACTGCCTGAAGCACAGATACTGCTAGCAGCAAGTCAAGGCACCAGTGGTCACAGGAATGGTTAAGTCAAACCAATCATGTATTCCAGAAAACAACAGGCTTCCCTCAAAACTGCTAAGTGGAATAAACTTGGACTCTTTGTGATCAGACAAGGTTGAAAATACTTCCAGATAGGCAGAGCTGAGGACTCATTTAAAAGCCATTTGCTGCAGCAGTGTCTGGTATTCTGCAGATTAAACGTTGTGGATGCCTGCACAAAGCCGAGGATGTACTGTAGGTTTGCTGACACAATTTAGCATCTCACAAAGGGCAACTTATTGCAGTCTGTTCAGATTCAGCAAAAATCAGATGAGCTTCCAGTTCCTGTATGAAACAGTAATCCAGTACATAACAGCCATCGTACACTATTTGCTCAAAAGCCACAATTGCAGTTACACACCTGGTCAGTCGAGGCTGCCTGAAGGAGGGAATGGGGAATGTAGTTCCTCCTCAGCTTCACTCAGAAACTTCATTTTAAAGAGAGCAGCTTTGCTGAGCCACCTTCTCCATTCATTCCTCTGAGCATCAAAATGAGCTAACCCCATTTTCACAATTCACTGATCTTGTCTGTCTTGGGAAAAAATAAAATGGAGAAGGTATTCTCTTGAGATTATCTGCCTAAGGAACAGATCTTTCATCAGAGATCACAGAATGTCTGCTTCAGACCTTGTTTTCCAAGTGCCACAGCATAAAGCCAGAAGGGTCCAACCTCTCTCCTGTAACTCACTCCAATAAATCTTTCTTGTTAAAAAAACCCCATCCAGATGGGATCCTTGCTGCTGAAGCACCTGCAATTTATCAGGCAGCCACAGCAGTTACTGGTGAAGAAAGAAATGACCTGAATCTTTTATTTTCAACACTCATTCTAAAAGAGCACAATTTATGAGAAAAGAAATGTCTCCAGAAGACAAATTCTCTTTCACTACAGGTAAGTGGAGCTGGCAATTTGCAGAGACCATATTCCAAAGGCTGACTCTGCCCACACTGCATGGGTACATAGCAAAACTCTATGCTGAAGGATCTTATGGATCCTACAGGTTGATACAGGTTCAAAAAATGTCAGCACAAATTCATCAACACAAAAGGAAACCTCAAGACCATTATCAAATACAGGACTGTCACCACAGGTTCAGGCACTCCACAAAACAAAAATTGTTGCATGACTCAGGACTGTGGCTGAGAACTGGAGGCAGGAAGGACAATTAGGGCAGAGGAACAAGCAGGTGAGTGAAGATGAGCGGCAGATGTAAATAAACCTGCTGAACAGGAGGTATGTGTATGAGACCCTGAGGCAAAGAGTAACAAGCAGCACAACACCAGAATTTGGCCTGTTCTGAAAAAAGATGGAAAGAGCTTTAAGACATGGCATGATGAGATTTTGAGACAACCAGAGATGGAATTATCATACACCTTCACCTCAGAACAAACTCCCCCTCCAATACTATAAACATTTCTAATCAGGAAAAAGAAAAGTGTCATCAGAACCCAGGTTAGAATGATTACTCTTTTCATAAAAAAATAAATCTTCAATTGGTCAAGTAAAACAGAATAAGTTTAAAAGAATCTCTGAACAAATTTCCTTCCACCTATAAATGAGTCCTTTCCTCCAGGCTTGGTCTCAGACTAGCAACGTGGTGGTTTTCTAAGATGCAGCAAATGAAGTACCTATCCTTCCTCCTAAACACCCAGAAATCTTAATCTGAATAATAGAGGGGGTGGTGGTACTCGTCTCTACTTGACTGACATGCTCTTTTCCCCCAAATCTCTGATGTGAAAAAAGACATTTAATCCTTGAGGAGCAGTCGTCTTCCTGCTTTCTCCAAAGGTTCCTGACCTCAGAAGTGTCTTTTTAAAAAAATCATGATGGCCAAGCCCAGAGAGTTATGGTGAATGGGGTTAAATCCAATTGGCAACCGGTCACAAGCGGTGTCCCTCAGGGCTCAGTGTTGAAACCAGTCTAGTTTAACATCTTTATCAATGACCTGGGTGAGGAGATCGAATACACCCTCAGTAAATTTGCAGATGACATGAAATTAAGTGACAGTGTCAATCTGCTTGAGGGTAGGCAGGTGCTGCAGAGCGATCTGGACAGACTGTTGAGCTGAGGCCAATGAGGTTTAACAAAGACAAGTGCGAGGTCCTGCACTTCGGTCACAACAACCCCCTGTAGCACTACGGCCCTGGGGAAGAGTGGCTGGAGAGCTGCCTATCAGAAAAGGACCTGGGGGTGTTGGTTGATAGCCAGCTGAACAGGAGCCAGCAGGGTGCCAAGGTGGCCAAAAAGGCCAATAGCATCCTGGCCTGGATCAGGATCAGAGTAACCAGCAGGAGTAGGAAGGTAATCTTGCTCCTGTACTCTGCACTCATGAGACTGCACCTTGAGTACTGGGTTCAGTTTTGGGTGCCACAGTATAAGAATGATATTGAGGGGCTGCTCCAGGGCCAGATAAGGGCAAAGAGGCTGGGGAGAGAGCTGCAAGACAGGCCCTACGGGAAGCGGCTGAGGGAGCTGGGGTTATTTAGTCTGGAGAAGAGGAGGCTGTGAGGAGAACTTACTGCTCTCCACAGCTACCTAAAAGGAAATTGTAGCCAGGCTGGTGCTAGTCTCTTCTGATAGGACTGATGGTAGGACGAGGGGAAATGGCCTTAAGTTGCATCAGGGGAGGTTTAGATTGGATCTTAGGAAGAAGTTCTTGACTGAGAGAGTGGTTGGGTACTGGAACAGGATGCCCAGGGAGTTGATAGAGCCCTTGTCTCTGGAGGTGTTTAAAAATCCAGTAGCTAAAGCACTTGAGGCCATGGTGTAGGGATGAGGGAGCTGTTGGGATGAGGGCTGCACTTGATGATCCTGGAGGTCTTTTCCAGTCATAATGATTCTATGATTCTATGATGTTTAAGCCCAAAAAAATAAAGCAAATATGACCCATTGCATGTGGATTACAAGATAAAAGGACTTAGGAAATGTGCCCTGAGGTAAGATCAACAGATGAGATGCCAAGAGAGCAACTCTCAGGAACTCTGGATAAATGACCACGCACATGGCCATAAATTCTCAAAAACCCATCCTCCTGACTGGATTTACGATGGTAAATTCTGTTATGTTTGTGTTCAGTGGATGTCCTAACAGTTGAGTCTATTCTATTTCTACCACAAAATGGAGTTTACATTAAACCAAGATAAATATCTCTGCTTTTCTAGACAAAGTAGATATGGGGAGAATTTTTTGGACCATCTCTTAGCAAAATCGTAGTGTAGTTTGTTTCAAGGGACTGTGAGGAAAACGTAATCAGCATTCACTTTATCATTGTCATTGGTTGCAATAGTCTGTGTTAGATTCAGTGTTATATGTATCACTTGCTTGGAAGTTATCTCAAGGTTTACTATTAACTGCCTTGCACATTGCTGTAGACAGACTGTTTCAGAATTCTCAGCTCCTGAGACAAAATCCAAATCTAAACTTTCAGCAGACTCTACTGTTCTTACTCAACAGATCTCAGAAACATTTCTTAGGCACCATCTTGTACTGTAGTTGAGTACCCACCAGGCCAAGAAGAAACACCTATAGTTTAGTGAGTTCATGTCTTATAAAAAAAACACAAGGTGATGTTCACACTGCTGACCTAAGTCACTGGCAACTGACCAGAGCTTCAACCAGGACACAACAAACTGATTTCTCTTGAGACTAACATCCCTGTGAAGCCAATCAGTGCCCTCTTTGAATCAATCTGCCTTCAGACTCATTGAAAAATCCTGTTAGGACTGCAATGGGGTGCATGGCCATATTAATTAATTTGTCCTCATAGTCATCCTGTCTTCTGGAGAACCACTGGTGCTTACAGTAGTGGTTTCCAGGCAGCCTTTTCCAGACAGTATCTGATAGCTTTCAATTCTACCTAAGAATCACATATTCCCAAGGAACCCAAAAGGAGAGAAGAATAAACTTCAGCTAATGCTGATCCACATCCCAAATTTCCAGTCACAGAATCACAGAAGCAAAGAATGTTAGGAATTGGAAGGAACCTTGAAAGATTATCTAGTCGAGTCCCCTCACCACTGCAGGATCCCCTAAATCAAGTCGCATAACATGTCCAGGCAGGTTTTAAAGTTCTCCAGAGAAGGAGACTCTACATGCTCCCCAGGCAGCCTGTGCCAGTGCTCTGTCACCCTCATTGTGAAGAAGTTCCTTCTCATATTTATGTGGAACCTCCTGTGTTCCAGCTACACCTGTTGCCCCTTGTCCTATCATTGTATGCCACTGAGAAGAGTCTGGCTCCATCCTCCTGACATCTGCCCTTTATACTGTCATTCTGAAATACCTGTCTTCCTCACCTATTGCATCCTGGGAGAATTCTATGACCCCCTATCTAGGAAAGAAGAGTTGAAACAAACTAATATGAAATTTCCATATATATTTGTGCCTTTGAAAGCTTTTTTAAGGCACTTGTATAAGTTTTCTTTTTGGGGCCATTTAGTATCAGTGGGATCCCAGTTCCTAACTAAGTGGTTTAGTAATGCAAACCCCATATAATAGAATATTCCTGGCACTTTTGTTTTTTTCATTGTGGATTCCTAAGAGTACTACTCTTTCCCTAACTCTTTCTACTTATAAAGTACCAGCAAAACTCCATCATGTTCTCTCTGGAGTACCTGTGACCTCAACTAAGTATGAACCTTAAAAATAATTTTAAAATGTAATGCAATTTCTGTGCTTTGACCTTTTCCCAAATTACTAATGATAGGATGAGGGGAAATGGCCAGAGGAGGTTTACATTGGATCTTAGGAAGGAGTTTTTCCTGAGAGAGTGGTTGGGCACTGGAACCAGCTGCCCAGGGAGGTGGTGGAGTCCCCATCCCCGGAGGCGTTTAAAAAACAAGTAGATCTAGCACTTGAGGCCATGGTGTAGGTGTGAGGGAAATGTTGGGATGACGGCTGGACTTGATGATCCTGGAAGTCCTTTCCAGCCATTATGATTCTGTGATTCTATGATTTTATTTTCAATGGAAGCTCCAGATGGAAACAAGAAACACTAGAAAAAACATCACTACATGGCACTAAACCTACTGGTGTTGGCTGGCATCCATCTTTCTCAGAGGGCAAGGGCATCTTTAGCAGTGGGGCCCACTGACTGAGCTTTAAACAGAACTTGAAAGGGCAACAGGATCACATTGGGCTTGCCTATGACAAGCCATGGGATGACACACACGATTTGAGGGATGGGGATACTAGCAAGAGCCCCGAGCTCACTGCTCTGGAACATGCTGAGTACATTGGAGCATCTGTGAAGCATGATAGAGATGAGCCGGGAGCTCCTGAGGTAACAGGAGCCAACACTGAAACACCAGTGAAATACCTCAAAGGAATTTATATGACAGCTCTACCAAGATGAGATGACCAATAGCCTATATGACTGCTTCTGCACTACTGCGCGAGCAGCAAACAGGAGAGACTGGAAGCCACCATGCTGCTAGAAAGCTGTGACCTTGTGGCAACCACTGAAACTTGGTGAGATGAATCCTGTATGACAGGAGTGGATGGCTACAAGCTGTTCAGAAGGGATAGGTGAGGAAGAAGGCTGTCAAGGGTTTACATCAGCTCCTGCCTGGCTGGCCATTAATGTAATCAGTTGATGATGTCCAAGACACGATTACCAATTAATTTAGTTAATGTGCTGAAACAAAAACAAAACAAGGAGGATTCACACACAGAATCATAGAACATTAGGGATTGGAAGGGACCTTGAAAGATCATCCAGTCCAATGCAGGATCACCTAGATCAAGTCACACAGGAACATGTCCAGGCAGGTTTGAAACATCTGCAGAGAAGGAGACTCCACAACCCCTTGGGCAGCCTGTTCCAGTGCACCATCACCCTCACTGGGAAGAAGTTCCTTCTCATATTGATATGGAAACTCCTACGTTCCAGCTGACACCTGTTGCCCTAGTCAAGCAATGTAGAACAGTTTGTCACCATTTCATTTGATAGAAGCTTGGGAGCTTACCTTGGGGTGAGATGAACGACACCACAGAACCCAGGTGCTCTGTTGGCTACCAAGGCAGGTTCATGGTGCCATGCACTCTGCCCAAATGGAAGTCCAGTGAAACAATCCTCCTTCACATATTGCAGGAGGCTACAGGAACAGCATCTTTGTCTCATTCAAGGACATGTCTGGAGGCACAGAGTGATTCATAGCCAATGTAAAGACCCACCCCTATTGTAACACTCTAATATGTCCTTGGTCCATAATGGCAAACAAATGTTTTACCTAAACATTTTGAAGAAAGCTGCTGATCCTCATGATGAAACTGCCACTTTAGCTTTTAAGCAGATTTTATAGTAGAGGAAGAAAAAAAATCCGAGAGCAGAATTCTGCTCTACAGGGCAAGTTAAAATGCACAATCAGAAAACATAAACCCGTAACACAACTGTATTTCACTCAAACAAGTTCATCGGTTGGATTTTACGATCTTAGAGGTCTTCTCCAATCTCAGTAATTCTGTGATTACATCTCTACAAAAGTCTGACAGGGTTAGGCAACTGAACACAGATTCCATGCACTGGTTGGAAAACCAATTGATTTTGTTAGCTTACAAACCCCACAGTGTTTGATATTACACTTTAAGGTATGAGCACAGCTAGCAGCTTCGATCCTGCAAAGGTACTAACTGTCTCCTGAGATGCAAGAAGCACTTGTGACCTGGCTGTCAGGAACAGTCTGGAATAAGTCCCAAGTCAGCAAAAAGTCGTGAAGTTTGATATTTTTTTACTGTCTCATTGCCTGACATTTTACCTTGTGAGCATAGAAAGAAGGTACAAATGTTGACATTAAGAAAGTATATAAACTTTTCAAGTAGAGCTTTAACCAAACTTAAACATACCTGCAGGCTCGGTGTCCAGCTATCAGGCTGCACAACATACTCATAGCAGAATAGACAGCTTTCACAGACCTTATAATGGCTTAACGTGATCTCAGCACTTAGCAATCTGACTGCTGCTTGTGCTTTATACACAAGATTGGACTTAGGCTTCCTATTGGCATCAATCACACAACGGCATTCCACAGTGACTGCAGCCACGCAACAAGAAAACGAGTGTGCTGCTGTGAGCCAGACCATACACATGTGGCTCAGTACCACAAACTGTATAGGCAGAGGAGGAACTACACAGTGACCATTCACCTCTAATCAGCTTTGGTGAGGCCATATCTGAAGTCCTCTGTCCAGGTTTGGGCCCCTCACTACAAGAAGGACATTGAAGGGCTGGAGAGGGGACAGAAGCGGCTACCAAGCCAGTAAAGGATTTGGAACCTGCGTCGTGTGAGGAATGGCTAAGGGAGCTGGGGCTGTTTAGCCTGGAGAAGAGGAGAATGAGGGGAGACCTTCTTGCTCTCTAAAACTACTTGAAAGGAGCTTGTAGAGAGGCAGGGGTTGCTCTGTTCTCCCCAGTGGCCAGTGATAGGACAAGGGAAAATGGCCTTAAGCTGTGCCAGGGGAGGTTCAGGTTGGATGTCGGGAGGAATTTCTTTCCTGAAAGAGTTGTCAGGCACTGGAACAGCCTGCCCAGGGAGAGGGTTCAGTCCTCATCCCTGGAGGTGTTAAAGAGAAAGGTAGATGTTGTGTTGGGGGACAGGGTTAAGTAGTGCTAATAAGGCTAGGAAAAACTTGGATTAGATGATCTTGGAAGTCTGTTCTAGCCAAAACTATTCTATGATTTTCCTTTCATAGTTCTACAGTGTTTTGTCGCTAAATGCACAAGAGGTGTTCTGAAAACACAAACTGTAGGTTTAGATCTATGTGCATCTGCATAATTCACAAAATACTGGTCAAGCAGTAGTGTGGTTGGACTTTATGATCTTAATACATTTAAGATGACTCAAGATATTTCAGCCAGCTTCTGTTTTTCAGATTTTGGAAAAAGTAAATTTCTGAGACAGAAAAATGAGACAGTTGAAAATTATTCCAAGTGTTTACAACTTGATATGAAATTGGTTTTATAAGACCACAGACTTTTCAGTAAGGATTTGTTGCTCACCAGCACACATTGTAGACTTGCAGGCTTCCAAAATGCAACGTGGCCTGGCAGTAAGGGACCTGGCAGTACTGGTTGACAACCGGCTGAACAGGAGCCAGAAGGGTGCCCAGGTGGCCCGAAAAACCAATGGCATTCTGCTTGGGTCAGCAATAGTGTGACCAATAGGACCAGGGATGTAATTCTCCCTCTGCACTGAGGAAGCCTCCCCTCAAGTACTGGGGCAGTTCTGGGCCCTTCACTTCAAGAAAGAGATTGAGGAGCTGGAGTTGGTCCAGAGGAACAAGACTGGGAAAGGGACTGGAGGGAAAGTCTGATGAGGAGAGGCTGAGGGAGCTGGGGGCATTTAGCCTGGAGAAGAGGAAACTCAGGAGGAGCCTTCTCCCTCTACAACTCCCTGAAGGGAGGCTGCAGTCAGGTGAGGGTCAGGCTCTTCTCCCAGGCACCTAACACCAGGATGAGAGAGCAGAAGCTAAAGCTGCCAGGGGACGGTTAGGTTGGATGTTAGGAAGCTCTTCTTCACAGAAAGGGTGATTAGACACTGGAATGGACTGCCCAGGGCAGTGTTGGAGTCCCCTGGAAGTGTTTAAGGACAGACTGCAGCCCTTAGTGCCCTGGTCTGGCCACTGTGGTGATGTTAGGCCCTGGGCTGGGCTGGATGAGCTCAGAGGGTTTTTCTAGCCTCAATCATTCTGGGATTCTGTGATAAAGTAGGATGAGAAATGATTTTCCTGTTGCTCAAACTCAGCATGAAATAGTAACTCTAAGGATACCAGAGATGAGACCTCAGCTAGCTTTAGGGTAAGTCAGGACTTCTAAACACAAAGGATTAATTCTGGTTTTTCACCAGTGAAGTTTTACAGCGTACGTATATGCTTGTCTATGTGCACAAGAAAGACCTCTCATTATGTGACCAGGCCTACACACCTATTAAAAGGCTGCATACACATTATTATTTCAGAAACCAAGTCTGAAGGACACTGCAATAGCTCTAGAGGCTGTTGCAGTATCAGCTCCAGCATGGTGCTGTCTCTGGTGTATTTAGCAGGAATGAGAAGCAGCAGCATGTGGATAGAGACACACAGAATCAAACTCATGAGAAAAGATAAATAAGATGCAAATTAAACAGACAAAAAAAGACAAGATACACATTTGTCTCATACAGATGTCCCTGCTGCCCTGCTGAGAGCTGAGCTTATATGGCAATGTGGTCAGAGAGAGTTTTATATTCAATCAAGAGCTGGACTCCTTGCTTAGCTACTGGCAAAGGTCTTTCAAGAACTTTATGTGAGGAAACAATTGAGATGTTGAGAAATTTCATGTCGCTGTGCTTATGTCTGTGACATTAACAGATACAATGAGGTTTAGAGATGTTAAATCAACCTTTCTGATTTCATACCAGTACAGAGACATCCTGCATCCAGGTAATTTGTTGAAAGCCCGCAGATTCTTTAAGGTTCTTTTACAATAAGGATAGCTTGAGGGAGCTGGGGTTGTTCAGCCGAGGAAGAGAAGACTCTGGGGGAACCTTAGAGCCACTTTCCAGTACCCTGAAGGGAACCTACAGGAAAGTTGGAGAGGGGTTTTTCCCAAGGGGATTTAGCAATAGGACAAGGGGAAATGGTTTGAAAATGAAGGAGACGAGGTGTAGATTAGATTTTAGAAAGAAGTTCTCCAGTACAAGGGTGGAGAGACTCTGAAATCGATTGCCTGGAGAGATTTTTTTAATTTATAAATAATTCATATTACTTTCTTTGAGCTTTATTGATTAATCTTTTGTTAATTTACATCTGTAATCAATTAATGAACAACATGCTAACAGATTCACAATGTATCTCTAGTCAGACTCACTGCTAATGTAGCTCACAGGGACTCAGGTTTTTGCATTCTCTGGCTTTATCACCTCACTGAAGAACTCTCTGGTGGAGACAAAACAAAGTGCTCCATGGTTTCTGATGGACTTATGGACAACCTATTAGTCAAAATATATAATAAAATTCCTGCCAGCTTAAAGATGTCTTCATGGTTGCAGCTGTTGGGATGAAACTATACTGTCAGTGCTGCACATAAGCAGTGAATTTCATTTGTCACAGAACTATTTCACTCTCCACACAAGGGACAACTCATGCCATCGGTGAGAACTGTTGGCTGAGGGAACTGTGGTTATTTAGTTTAGAGAAGAACAGGCTGAAAGGAGATCTTAGTGCTCTCTACAGCTACCTGCAAGGAGGTTGTAGCCAGGCTGGTGCTGGTCTCTTCTCTCAAATTACTAATGATAGGACGAGAGAAAATGCCTCAAGTTGCATCAGGGGAGGTTTAGATGGATCTTAGGAAGTTCCTTCCTGAGAGAGTGGTTGAACACTGGAACAGGATGCACAGGGAGGTGGGGGAGTCACCATTCCTGAAGGTGTTTAAAAACCAAGTAGGTAGAGCACTTGAGACCATGGTGTTGGGGTGAGGGAGCTGTTGGGATAAGGGCTGGACTTGATGATCCTAGAGGTCCTTTCCAGTCATAATGATTCTACAATTCTCTTGTCTAGCAGTATAACACAGCTCATTCTCATAGTATTCCACAGTTACAATGAAGCTGGTTCACCGGTGGTTTCTGTTATGAGTCTAATGACCACGAGAGAGCCTGTGTCAGTCCCTGATTGCTATTTCTTGAAGTTTTTGACGTGGTTGGGGGGTTTCCTGAACCAGGGAACCTCAAGGGAGGAAAGAGAGATCCAATAAAAGCCGGAATCTCATGTGGATGAAGCAGAGAAGGGATGTGTCTGGGTGGAAACTTTGGGAGGTTTAAACGTGGCAAAACCAGAATCCACGCTCAGACCACGCAGAGCGAGAGAGCCAGCTTTCTCCAGCCATCTGTGCATGGGGATGCAAAAAAACAATGGTCTCAACCCAGCATCAGAAAAAGGTCAGGCCACAGTCACCACTGCACATGGATGTGGGAACCCAGACAGAGGTCCCCCAGCAAGATGAGGCTGTGTAGGTGACAGGCTGCAGGGAATGCAACAGCCTCTCAATCTCACAGAGCAGCTGTGAAGACAGCTGTGTACGGTCTAAGCAGGTAGATTATCTGCTTAACCAGGCAGGGATAACTGCAAGACAAGGTTGAAAGGCTACAAGCAGAAGTAGAAAGGCTCAGGAGCATTATGGAGGGTAAAACAGAGATAGACTGGTGGAGCTAGGCTCTGCAGTCTGGATAACAGCCAGAATCAAGGGGCCCCTGTATCCTGCACCTCTCAGATAGAAGACAGAAGCCCAAGTAGAAAGGGTGAGTGGAAACAAGTGCAAGGCTGTAGCAGAAGGAAAGCACTCCCCTTACCTGCCTCATCTCCTCTGGAGCCACTCAGAAATAGATATGAGCCCCTCCTGAAAGACAGCCAGACTAACAGGGAATAAATGGGAAGGAACTTCTTCAACGTGAGGGTGATGGAGGGAATAGGCTGCCCAGGGTGGTTGTTGAGTCTCCTTCTCTGGAGATGTTTAAAACCCGCCTGGATGTGTTCCTGCGTTACTTGGTCTAGATTGTCTTGCTGTGGCTGGGGGATTGGACTAGATGATCTTTTGAGGTCCCTTCCAATCCCTAATGTTCTGTGATTCTGTGAAACCAATTCAATGCCTGGTTAACAATGTGAGTGACACAGCAACCCACCTTTGCAGAAGGATACCATGAGCACCTCTAGCAAACTTCAGTATCACTTCCCAGAAATTAGATGTCAGCAATTGATTCTACTGAGGGCAATGTGATCTTGACACACAGAAGACAGTTATTTTGTAATGTGACTTTTTTAAGATTCTAGACTTAGGTAGATATCAGAAATGAGTTGTACTTACTTTTTCTGCCTGGAATCAACAGCATTTCACAATCAGAATGTTAGGGGTTGGAAGGGACCTCAAAAGATCATCTAGTCCAACCCCCTAGGATTATTGCAGTGAAGTCCATTTTTTACTCATTTTATTTTCATACCAACAGCAGAATAAATGGTAGTATTTAGAAAACCTAGGCAGAGGTGGTAAGATATGTTCACCGTTGCCTGTGAGATAACCTTTAAAATTAGGCAGCACACCATCTGAAGTTAGTCAGGTTACCAATTAGGTTCTGGTTTAGTCAACAATTAAGAGCAGCAGAATTCCTAAGAAAATAGATTATCTAGTAAGAAACAACTGCCTTCAAAATGAATCTAATTCCCTGGGCTACAAAAACTATTAATGAGAGGTAAGCAAGGAAATGACGTTACGTGTCCTGACATACCAGTGCACTATAAAAGGCAGATAAGAAAAGCAGTCTAAGATCAAGCAAACTCTGGTTGGAGTATGGATGAAAATAACAGACAAATGCAGAAATATTTGCTGTACTTATTCAAGCCAAACACCTCTGAAGTCACAGAATCACCGAATTATTGAGGCTAGAAAAGACCTCTGAGATCATCCAGCCCAGCCTATGATCTGACACCATGACAAGTCCCTAAATAAAGAGAGGAGAATCATCCTAAGTGATATTTTTATGCCTTTCTTATATTTCGATCACAGAATCACAGAACATGAGGGATTGGACGAGACCTCGAAAGATCATCTAGTCCAATCCCCCTGCCACAGGAAGATCACCTATATCAAGTCGCACAAGAACATAATGTAATACTTCAACAAAAAGCTTGCTTAACAATTGGGTTCCAGAACAAATTAGTTCAACATAGCAGCACATAGGTACCTACATAAGACAATGTTTTTAAAATATTGTTATGACATTGCAGATTTTTCCACTGTTAAAGGAAAATAAAATCTCATTCTTAGAGCCTGAGAAATGGCAGAGGTGCAACTTCAGCTGCAGAAACACGAGAATTACTGCTGTTAACACCAATGCTAAATGCTGGGTGTTAGTGCACTTGAATCACAGCAATCTTTTTTGTTTTCATTAACATTTCCAGCTACATCATTTTACAGATTGTTTCCAAAGTTTTATTATATTCTGCTACATAGCTCTAAGATTTAAAATCTAATTTAGTTCTTTATATAGAAAAGCAAAACAATTAATACTCACAACAGCCTAGAAATGTCTACAATGTGCTGTGCTAGAGTAGAAAGGATTTTAGTATGTAAAAACATTGTTTTATCCAAGGTGGAATCCTACTTTGAGATCATTTTCACTTACACACTATCTCTAAAGCAGCTTTTAAATTAAGGCACCAAATTGTTACATTTTAATTTCATCATAAGCTGCTTTCCATTCCCTCTACTACTCGTGTTCCTCTACATCTGCTTCTAAATTCGACAATTAGATCAAAACTACCGTATTGTGCACGACGCATATTTGAGAAGCCTATATCTCCAGATACCAGCCTGCAGGTCCCATTAACTTCAGTATCAATTATTTTTGTGAGGTGAAGACATGGTTTAGAGAGAGGAAAACATATTACTAACATACCTTGAACACAAAGAGTTTAATTGAGCTGCAGTACAAGCAGCTCCACAGAAATATATGAATAAACACTTCTGCATGTTGTCAAAGAAAGCATATATTCATATGAGTCACTCATAGCCATAAAAATGGTATCAGTGTTTCCACAATACCTACTTGCTTACTGCCAGGCTAACACTGGCATTTACATTCATGAAAACTCCATTCACTGTTACACAGAACAGTGCAGACTGTGCCTTCATGTCAGAGCTGAACCGACAGGCACAAGAGGAGTTCAGAATATTCTTTGCGTTGTTCTAAGGAATTGTCATAGATCATCTTTATTTCGTTTGTTGAGATAGCTAGTAAAACTGTAGCTGATGATTGAATATCCAAGGACTACTTTCACCTTCACTGAAGACTCCCTTCCGTCAAAACTTTGAGGACTAAACGTAAGAAAATTTGCTGTAAAATTTCACTTCTCATCCTGAACTACGTATTATGTTCCACTCTAATGTCACTTCTTTAGGATCCCAAACTTGTATCATAAAAATAAATTATTTGAAATTATTATATAATACAAATAAATCATATTAAATGAAATATGTCTATTAAGTGAAATTAATTCTATTAAATCAAATATATTCTCTTAAATCAAATAAATTCTATTAAATTAAATAAATTATACGTAGAAATATGATCTACATTCAAGACAGCTCCTCTTAAGATTGCACTAAAGTGTTAAGGAACTGAAGTGCATAAAACATCAGGGCAACTGGAGGGACAATTGTTTGTCGTTGAAATAAACAGCCAGTGCGTTATTCAAAAGCAAAATAGGGAAGCCCTGTATTTCAGGACAACATTAAAGAGAAACAGATGCCTACTGTTAGCTTGTTAATTCCATGTGCACATGCATAGTACAAAGAAACAAACCACAGTTTTCAGGTGTGATACCATATTTTTTGATTATTGAAAACTACTACTTTGGACAAGAATATAGAAGCAGGTCATTAATGGGTTAAAGTATAAAAAAAGATCTAATTGCCAGACGGGACAGCCAGATCTCCAGTATACAATGTATTTTCTTTTAAAAATTATCTGGTTTTCTACTCTAAAAGCTGAGGCTGGTCAGAGGAATATGATTTCAGGCCATTACAGAAGGAATATTCTTTCTTAAACCACAGAGTGACAGTTTCACATAGTGCCATGAACAGAACTTTACTCTTCAGGAAGGAGGAAATCAAATTCACTGTGTAATATGAACCTCTATCAGAGGTGGAAGAGAGACAAATACTACACACAATCTGCACTGCCACACCAAGAAGGTAAATTTAAACAATAATTTCCTGGCTTTGGAGTCCATGAGTCTACTCATTAAAAATACCTCTGTTTTATTGTGGTTTGACTTCTTCCCTTCTGTTCCCTCAGCCTTTCAGAACATTTTTAAAAGGACACAAAACACTGCTGAAAACCCAGTCGCACAGCCAAAGAGGCAAACATACTGAGCACCAAGTGTATTTAAAGTCTTTAAAGCCAAAAATAGTCACCCAGGAGTAATCCATTCAAACAAACATCCATTCATACTCGACGCAATAATGAGAGAGTTCAGGTTGCATATTCTTCATTTTCCAACACTATAAAGCACCAAGGAACCATATTTCATCTACCTGAGTTACAAATAAGGAACAAAAGAAAATGTGGAAGTGCACAAAATGTGCATAGAAGTGCAATCATTATTCACATTTTTACAAATCCCTTAAGAAAAAGATAGGGCACTCTTTTTCTGTGTGTAACTTCCCAGCTGAGACTCCTAAAGCCCCATTCATTCACCAATAGGCACTTAAATGATTTAAATGACAGTCCAGTGGGTCTGGCATACATTTGTCTGTCAGCAGTCCATGCATCCACCTCATTACAACACGAGGTGTTTGGAGAGCATGATTTACTGCTTTCTAATATATTTGAAAAGGGCCTTTCTAATTTTTTTAGCTATCATTCCCTAGGTACCATGAAGTCTCCAAGCTGGTGACATTTTATTTTGCAAAATTTTTAGTGTTTTCATAGACAAACAAGCTAAAATATTTTAAACACCATATTTCCATCTGTGCTCTGACCTAATTGAAAAAAAACCTCTTGAGTACATTTAAAGTAAGTAACTGTGGCTTGGGCTGAACACTGCTTCATGGCACCCTCACGCTGTGTGCTTTCTGTTTGTCCTACCTTCTCCATAGTAGATGTATTTGTTTATGCTTTTGTCTTGGCTCTGTCACTGCTGTTGAGATCAGTAGAGATGGAAGTGGCTGTTTTGCTTCGTTGACCTTCTCAATGAGCAGATGTGGCAGAAGTCTGCACTACAGTACCTAGCATTCTACACAATCAAAAGGAAAACTAAATTAGAATTGAATTAGAACTATTTAATACTTTAAGTAATTTCAGTGTCTATAAAGCGAAAATTCATTCTTTTCCCCCATTTTCTTGTCTGAGTTTGATTTGCTCAGCAAGGAGTTCAGTTTGCATCAGGCCAAACTGCAAGGGGATTGTCCAGAAGTCCTCTGCCCAAAGAACCTTCTTGGACTTGTGCTGGTCTGAGGGTTAAAGATGGAACCCTCCAGAACACGTTGTCAGATTCCCCTCCCACCAATACAGGAAGGGAATACAAACAAACTTGAAAACTAGAATAAATTGTAAAATCTATACAAAATGAAATAAATTTAAACGAAAAACCCTCACAATAAAGAAAAGGGAACTTCAGGAAGATGGTGGAGGGGAAGAACTGCCCATGAAAGGCAATGGATGTAGTTCTGGCCTCCCTCAGAAGGGTGCGCTCGCCACAGGGTGGCAGCAACAAGCACTCGCACCTGGCTGCTTTCGTTGCCGGCTAGTTGCCTGCCTTTCCCGGCGTGTGCCCGGCGTTCGGCGATCGGGACCGTGCCGGTGCTCCGCTCTGTCGGCGCTCACACAGCAGCCGTAACCAGGCCCCCCGCAGCCCTCTCCCCCTTCACGAGAAATGGAGCCGCCGCCTCCTCCTCAGGCGCTTCCCGCCAAAACCGAGGCCTGGAGGGCCCAGCGGGCAGGGCCGGGCCGGGCCGTGGGGAGGCTGCTGAGGAGGGTGTTGCTGAGGTTGTTGTGGCCCCGCTGGTCACTAGAGTAGCAGGTTCCCTGCCCTGGAGCAGGAGTACGGTAGAAGCCCAGACTGGGGAGGTTGGAGGGGATCTCTGGGACCACCCAGTCCAACCCCATGCCAGTAGTAGGATCCCCTGCAGTAGATCCCACAGGAATAGCCCAGGGGGAAAGGCTCCAGGCAGAGATTCCACAGCCTTTCAGAGCAGCCTAGGCCAGGCCTCTGCCACCTTCAGAGAGGTCTCTGATGCTTAGGCAGAACCTTCCGTGTTCCATTGCCCCTCTTGCTGTCACTGGACACTTCTGGGGAGGCTGGTCCCATCCTCCTGACACCCACCCTTCTGATATTTGAGAGTGCTGGTGAGGTCCAGGTAAATCCCAAATCGCTAAAAAGCCATGTGTTCTTTAACTAACAAGTCTAAAATGCCAGATTTTACATGTTTTCTTCGGACTGGAGCCACAGGGAGGTTGGTTTGTTGTTACAGAGGGGTTTCCCCCCACTTCAAGTCAAAATTTCCTGAACAAACCAGTTGTGCCAACAGCTCGCTGGGCCCTGGTGAGGCATGAGGTGAAAAAGAATGCCAGCTCCTGTTTGCACTGGGATGGAGCAGCCTGTGCAGCGGGGAATGACGAGGGAGAGGAAAACAAATAGGAATTAGCAAGTCTGTAAGACAGATCGCTGAACAGGAGCCAGCAGAGTGCTCAGGTGGCCAACAAGGCCAGTGGCATCCTGGCTTGGATCAGCAATAGTGTGGCCAGTAGGAGCAGGGAGGTAGTTGTCCCCCTATTCTGGACACTGGTGGGGCCTTACCTTGAATACTGGGTCCGGTTTTGGGCACCTCAATACCAGAGAGACTTCGAGGGGCTGGAGCGGGTGCAGAGGAGGGCAGTGAAGCTGCTGAAGGGCCTGAAGAATAAATCTTACGAAGAGCAACTGAAGGAGCTGCGGCTGGTTAGTTTGAAGACGAGGAGGCTGAGAGGAGACTGCATCATTCTCTACAACTACCTGAAAGGACACTGTAAACAGGTGGGTGCTGGTCTCTTCTCACAGGTGATCAGCAATAGAACAAGAGGGAAGGGCCTCAACTGCAGCAGAGGAAGGTTAGACTGGACATCAGGAAGATGTTTTTCACAGAAAGAGTGGTCAGACCTTGGAACAGGCTGCCCAGGGAGAGGGCTGAGTCACCACCCCTGCAGGTGTTTGAAGGTCATTTAGATGTGGTGTTGGGGGATCTGGTCTAGGGGTGAACTTATAGAATAGGGTTGATGGTTTGACTCAGTGATCCCAAGGCTCTTTTCCAACGAGACTGATTCTGTGTGATTTCCATAACATACAATGACATGAGAGGCTGAGAGACGTGGGGTTATTTAGTCTAGAGAAGAGGAGGCTGAGAGGATACTTTATTGCTTTCCACAGCTACCTACAAGGAGGTTGTAGCCAGGCTGGTGCTGGGCCTGTCACCTAAATTACTAATGAAATGACGAGAGGAAATGGCCTCAAGTTGCATCAGGGGAGGTTTCGATTGGATCTTAGGAAGAAGTTCTTTCCCGAGAGAGTGGTTGGGCACTGGAACAGGCTGCCCAGGGAGGTGGGGGAGTCACCGTCCCTGGAGGTATTTAAAAACCGAGTAGCTAGAGCACTTGAGGCCATGGTGTAGGTGTGAGGGAGCAGTTGGGATGAGGGCTGGACTTGATGATTCTGGAGGTCCTTTCCAACTATAACGGTTCTATGATTCTAATTGAGAACACAACAGAATGTGCCTTACAAGAGGTTACCTAGTAAAACAGTTCTGGTCAGAGTAACAACAGGTGATACAGATACATGCTGAACCTGAAACCATGATGTTAATTTTCACTAATTCTGAGGAATTTTGAGTTTCTTTAATATTTATAACTTCTTTTCTAAATGAATGTGTCCAAGTGAAGAATGCAAAATCACAAATACGTCTGCAAAACACTGTATGATGACTGTCAGAATAAATACGAAGACAAAGGTAATTTCTGAATGGTTTTGTCATTATCAATAATGTTATTGAATGCTATAAAAAACAAATGTCAGAACAATTCCTGTACAGGGTTAAGTAAGATCACAGCAAAGATTAATGTTACAGATCATTCATTTCATAGTCTTTATGGAATAAATTTCTTCTAGAAGCACTGCAGAAACAAATACCAGAGAGCAGCACAGTCCCAAGAAAACCCCCGGTGTCCAAGTTACATAAATTATTACAAGAGTTCGTCAGACTCACTTTTGATGCTCTTTCATTTAAGTGCTTGGCAACAGCTGAATCCTTAAGGGTGCATCAGTCCTAGTGCGGATGGAACCACTACTGTTGAAAGCCAAAAAAGAGTGGTCTGGAATTTACCACAGAGAAATCTGGTGGTTTTGTAGAGTTTTCTACGTCTTCCCTCTTTCAGCTTGCAGCTTCATTCCACTGACAGCAGCGTTACTGAGATCTTCTTTGGTGGCACTTGTATCAAAAGAACCGTTCTTTTCATGAGTGCTAGAAACAAGCCAGACACAGAAAGTAATTAAACATCTTCAGAGAAAACACTTGCAGTTTGCTGAGGAACCATCAACAATGAGAACGCGATGTACGCAGCAAGTCATAAGGCCTTAATAAATATGCAGTCTTGGTAATGCTGTGACTTATTTTTCAAGAGAAACAGATTTTAATACTTTATACTACAGCCATTCTGATACACTGCCTTTCTGATACAGAATAAATATAAACTGCTTTTAGAAATAAAAACATAATTCTACTGACATTTATGTTCCGTTTCTTTTTCCAGCATTTTTGTTTAAATAATACAAAACAATCCGCGCAGACAATTCCTGAAGGAGTATCAACGGCATGTGCTAAAGGCAACAAGTGCCACTCAACAGGATGCCACAGAGTATGTACACCTTCACTACATGTTGCTCCCTAAATACATCATACTGCATCAACATTGAGACATACGAGTGGACAGAACATCCGTACTGTGCTCAAGTTAAAATCCAAAAACTCTCAAAATCTAGTAATTATTCAATAAAAGGCCAAACTTAAGTGGGAGAAAGTAGATACCAACTTACACAATGCACTCTTCTCCCAAAGCCCGATTTAAATGTGTAAGAAAAGCAGTCCTTCCTGATCACTTGTAATGAATACAGAGAGTGCAGATTTTTAATAGTCCAGTAAAGCTATTTTTAATAGTCCAGTGTATGAGCAGGAGATATTTAATATAGAACAAGTCAGAATCACAGAATGAGGCTGGAAAAGCCCTCTGAGCTCCTCCAGCCCAGCCCAGGACCTAACATCACCACAGCAGCCAGACCAGGACACTGAGGAACACAGCCAGGCCCAGTTTTCCTTCAACACCTCTGGAGATGGGGACTCCCCCACTGCCCTGGGCAGTTCCTTCCAGTGTCTGACTACTCTTTCTGTGAGGAAGAACTTCCCAATATCCAACCTTATATACTATGCAGTTTGATTACACATTTTCACTTTCAGAAGGAGAATGAAATCTTTCAGAGAGGGGGCATCCACAACCTCCCTGGGCAACCTGTTTCAGGGCCTCAGCACCCTCTCTGTAAATAATTTCTTCGTAGGATCCAATCTAAATCTCCCCTCTTCTAGCTTAAAGCCATTTCTCCTTGTCCTAGCACTACAAACTCTTGTAAAAAGCCCTTCCCCAGTTTTCCTGGAGTCCACTTCAGGTACTGGAAGAATGCTATAAGGTCTTCCTGGAGCCGCCTTCTCTTTTCCAGCCTGAACAGCAGAAACTCCCTCAGCCAATCCCCATAGCAGAGGGGCTCCAGCCCTCTGATCATCCCTGTGGCCAACTCTGGACTCACTCCAACAGTTCCACATCTTTCTTGCACTGGGTGCTCAAGAACTGGATGCAGGATTCCAGGTAAAGTCTCATAAGAGCAGAGTAGAGGGGCAGAATCCCCTCCCTTGCCCTGCTGGTGACACTTCTGTTGATCCAGCCCAGGACACACTTGCCTTTCTGGGCTGCCCTCACACACTGCCAGCTCCTGTTGAGCTTCTCATCTACCAACACCCCCAAGTCCCTCTCCTCAGGGCTGCTCTCAATCCATTTGGCACCCAGCATGGATCCGTGCTTGGGATTGCCCCAGCCCAGATATAGGACCCTGCCTTTGGCAGTTATCCAGGCCCCATTCTCCAGCTTGTCCAGGTCCCTCTGGATGGCCTCCATTCCCTCCAGCCTGTCGACCATCCCACACAGCTTGGTGTCACCATCAGCCTTGCTGAGGGGGCACTCAGTGCCGCCCTCCCTGTCACCAACAAGTATGTTAAACACCACCGGACCCAAAACAGACCACTAAGGGATGCCACTTGTCACTGGTCTCCACTGGGACATTGATCTATTGACCACAATTCTTTGTCTGTGACCATTCAGACTGTTCCTTATCCAGCAAGCGGTCTGTCCATCAAATGCATGTATTTCCAACTCAGCGAGCAGGATGTTGTATAGGACAGTATCAAATGCTTTACACAAGTCCTGGTAGATGACATCAGTTGCTCTTCCCTTATTCACTGCTGCAGTGACTTCTTTCTAAAAGGCCTCCACATTAGTGAGGGCTGATCCACCCTTGGGGAAGCCACGTTGCTTAGCACTGATCACCTGCACTGTAGGTCAATCCAAACTGTCTTAAGAACATACAAAAGAGTACACAGAGAGGGATAAAGAAAGACATCTGCAGACATTGAAATAGTTAAAAATATGACGATAAAAATCAACATTCAAGACAAGTTTTTAGTCAACTATGATCTTATTCTTACTATACACGAAGCAGACATACAAGTGTTGTGCGTCACCAGAGGCAGAGGGGCAGAAAAGATTGAGATTCTAGCTACAAAGATTGGGAAAACTGGTGGGTAATTCTCTTCTCCATAAAGTTACAGCTTATGAAGCACTGGAATATAAATTCCCAAGAACAATAGAAAGCCTGAAAGCCATATGGCTTCTGGGAAAACATCCAGGTTAAAACCTCAATGTGATGAACTGTATGAAGAGAAAGACAGGAACCCAGTTCACAAAGTTAATGCAAAGCATGTGTGACTCTAGCAACCTTGTAATACAGAACTGAAGAAAAATACAGTGGCCATGTACAACAATTCCTGAGGATTATTCTTTAGATAACTACTAGCAGTTACATTTTTGATGAACAGTTTGGGTCTGGTAATAACACAGACTGTAAGCCATGGCTGAAGAATGTTCCCTTGTATAAATTATTTACTCAGTTAAGCTTCTTGCTTTCTAGGAAAATGGGTATAGAAATAAAAGCTCATTCCCACGGCACCTTTAAAACAGCTTGTTGTGGGAAAGCTGCTAAAATTGGAGAAATTTTACCAGAAACATGGAGACCGGACAAAAAACAGAATGTTAAAGTTCATTACTTCTTCTTTTAACTGCCAGTTGCACTAGCAACTTTTTACTAAATATATGTGGAAGCAGATTGCTGCTCCCTTATTTATTTGTCATACTCTTGCCATCTTTTTTCAACCAATTTTAAACTTAAATCCCACGATCAAAATTAACTTACATCAAATGCGTCTGCTCTTCTCCAGGGTGCTCTCTACAAGTCACAGGAAACCCACGTTGGGAAGGAAGCTTCTACTGCTACTTCGTGACTCCATGATCTTTAACTTCTCATGAATTTAAGAGATATGAATTGGTGGAACATCAAATTACAAACTTCTCCAAAAGGTAAATACTAAAAAGTCCATTCTTCTGAGCCAGAAGATGTAAGGAGAAAAAACAGTCACAGAAAATAGGTGATGACATTTATAGCTAGATGTGGTGAAGTCACCATCCTGGGAGGTGATTAGAGACAGACTGGCACTTAGTGCCATGGTCTGGCCAATGTGGTGATGTTAGGTCATAGGTGGGGTTTGATGATCCCAGAGGTCTATTTCAGCCTCAATAATAAAAATAATAACAATAATTCAATTGCAGCTGAAGTTTTTGCAAGGGAGAGAAGATCTTGCAGATGGCTCTTATGTCCTGAAAGTGATTCTGATGGCAGTAGTTGTTTAAAGGGGAGGTTTAGGTTGTATATTAGGAAGTCCTTCCTCGCAGAAAGGGTGATCAGACCCTGGAATGGACTGCCCAGGGCAGTGAGGGAAGGTGTTGAAGGAGTGGCCCTTAGTGCCCTGGTGGCCACTGTGGTGATGTTAGGTCCTGGGCTGCGCTGGATGAGGTCAGAAGGCTTTTCCAGTCTGAATAATTCTGTGATTCTATAGATTTATTAAAAGCTATAGGAAGTTTGGGAGCAAAATGCATCTAATAATCACTGTCTCAAATTACATCAAATTAGTATATTTACTGAAAGTTCATGGCATTTACGTGACTACCATGATCAAAGTAGCTGATTTCTTCATTTGCCACTCACTGGAAACACAAAAAACCTCCCTAATGTTAACACCACTGCAGCATTTTCACTGTCCTCAAGAACTATAGCAGCAACTTCCAAATGTACATTGGACTGGTGGCGATCAGGTAAAGCATAAAACACTCGGTCACTAACCAAAGTCTAGGGAGTAATCTACAAACCTTAGTGCCATAAGCTACCACAGGCATCCATAAACAGCTGTGAAAGATGTGATGGGACCTATCGGAAACCTATGCCTTCCTGGATTGACAGCTAGGAACTTATTCTAGGTCATCAAAAAATGACATCAGCATCTTCGGTGGGCACCTGACTTGCTCTCATACTTACGAAGCAGAAAAAATAGAAAATAGAAGGCAGGAAAAAAAGAATCAGCCAAGTGAGCAATTCAGAACACCACCTTCGTTCTGTCAGAGCCAAATAAAATCAAGGATAGGAAAATATTCTATGCCTGCTTCTCTGGTTCAGCCTCAGAAAATCTGACTAATGGGTTTTTATATAATATAAGTAAGGGACTAAAACTCTCAAGGTTTTTGCACCCAGTTCCTTTCCCTTAAAAACAAATAGGAAAAAGTGAATTCACTGTTTTCTTGCCTTTTTTTTTTTTTTTGCTTTAAAAAATGTATTATTTTTTTAAAGTAAGTCTTTAACATCTGGGCAAAAGAACAAGCTAAAAACACTCTCATCACCACTCTGGGATTTGGAAAATATGAAATATGAAGATCAACTTAATTTATGATGTGGGAAATACCTTCCTATAAATTTAAAGTCCCTCAGCCATGCCTGAACGTGGTTTCCAAAGAAGCCTTCCTTAAATGCTGAATACTTTGAAAATCTTTCACAACAATTAACACTGAACCACTACTGTCTTTCATTCATGACTTGTTACCTCCAGAAAGCTTAGTGTTGATAAAAGCCAGAGAAGAAATATCAAGAATTGGGTCATCAGACCGGTGTTCACATCACTCAAATTCTCTGACAACTGCCTAAAATGGATGAAAAAAGCACTATACATACAAAGCTCTAGCCAGTTTACTAATACAAAGATCTTGTAAAACTGTGTAAACATTTATGCCACATCATTAAACTCTGGCAAGTTGCTGGAAGGGACCACTGGAGGTCATCTAGTCCACCATGATCACAAGGTACGGGTTATTTCATTTACATGCACCCGTGGGCTGAGCTGTGCTTTGACTTGCGGTACTTTGGCGGAGGCGAGGTTAAGGAAAATGACAAACCAACAGATTCCACAGAGCCATTGGCTCTTACGCCTTGTTCCCACTACTGTTACTCTGCAAAACAGTGTAACATCATCCACGGATTCAGAAAGGAAAAGAAACCAATTCTCTTAAACGTCATTAGATCAACTCAGCACTCACTGGAGAGCAGCTGAGTGGTGCAGCACTCATTCCACGACGCAAAGGTTTGAAAGGATAGTGAAGTGTGAAACAGGGCTTTCCATTACCACTACACAGTTTGCAGCTGACTGAATGGGGTCCCAGTACACAAACTGTCTATGCCCAAAAGACAGGGAAGGTGATACCCTTCTGAAGAAAAGCATCCTGATACCCTTGTGCTGATGTGCTAAAAACACACCTTAAGAAGTGAGACTTTTCAAGTCTGTTGTTGACATTAGCGCAAAGACGTGCATAATATCCAGCTAATATCAGATATCCAAATAAATATCTAATCTGTCCTCTCTTTCAGTGAGCAGCTCCTAGCCATATCAGACATCCTGTGACTTGTATCAGACATCCTGTGACTTTTACACAGATAGGCAGATTATTTGGGGCTGGAACGGACCTCCAGGGGTCATCGAGTCCAACCTCCTTGCTTAAGCAGTATCATAGAACCTAGGGCAGGTCACATAGGAATGCATCCAGATGAGTCTTGAAAGTCTCCAGAGAAGGAGACTCCACAACCTCCCTGGGCAGCCTGTTCCAGTGCTCCGTGTCCCTTACTTCCTAATAAGTTCTTCTTCCTGTTGAGATGGAACTTCCTGTGCTCCAAGTGATACCCGTTACAAGCTGTGTATGCACTAGGGGACAGAAAGAAGAGTTAAGAACAACTACTAAAGCAAAATTAGTGAATTCAGCTTTCACTATTAAACTGCTACACAAGCACAAGACTAATGAATAGAAATAAAAGATCTGGGAAAGAAGTTTGACTGAGGCTGTCTCTCTTGTTCCTGAGAAGACACACACTTTATTCAGGTATCTCTTCATGGCGGATTTAGAATTCAAGCCCAGTCCTTTTATTTTTGGCATTGGTTTGAATTACAAACAGAACACATTCTGCATCCCAGTTACGAAAGCCCCGACAGCTCTCAGTGGGAATTAACGAATTACTTTCTAGCCAAAAGCTAAAATACAGGACTTTGAGGTTGGATTTTTTTTTTGCATACTATCTTTCTCAAGTAAAATTGCTTTAAAAGATGTAGTAAAGTAAAACATTACTTGCAGATGTTTTCTGCAAAACAATAACCTGAATCTGAGTTGGACAAAAAACTGTTCTGAGTTTGCTGCCAACTAGAACAGGAAGCAGCCACATCTGTATCAGAAAATTCAGCATCCTACAGCAGCCAGATGAAAAGGATTTTTATCTGTTAATATCAGGCAGATGTAAACTTTAACAAACAACACAGAGCAGCGCACATCCACCTATCTGCTGTGATTTCACATATACTGGAAAACATTGATTTCAGTTGTTAGAGTTATTAGATTCAAGTTAACTAGCTTATGAATTTCATTCCCACTCCATCACTACAAAATCTCTGCAAAGAAAAGTGTGTTGTCTTGAGAAAAGCACTGACAGCACTGGAAGTTTTCATTCCTTCAGTAAGCTGTAAAAATGCTCTTTCCTGTTGACAAGTGAAGTTCAGTCTGGAGAAAGCACAGCATCAAAACAGGCATCAGTGAATGACCTCCTCACCAATGAATGGTCCACATTAATTCATTTCAGTTCCAAAACAAGCAGTATTAAAAATGAAATCTATGTTCCTTGCCATGGAGGAAACTGGAGCCTGGAAAAGAGGAGGCTGAGGGGAGACCTTATTGCTCTCTACAACTACCTGGAAAGAGGTTGTAGAGAGGCAGGTGCTAGTCTGTTCTCACAACTAACTGGTGACAGGACAAGAAGGAATGGCCTGAAGCTGCACCAGAAGAGGTTTAGATGGAATATTAGGAAAGATCTTTTTCACTGGAAGGGTTGTCAGGCCTTGGAACAGCCTGCAGAAGGAGGGATTTGAGTATCCACCCCTGGAGGTGTTCATTGCATAGATGTTAGGGAATGTAGTTTTGTGGTGGCTCTGACAGTGGACCTAGTAGAGTAGAGTATATGGTTGGATTTGATCTTGAAGGACTTTTCCAACGTCAGTGATTCTATGAAACTCAACCTTCATTGCTTTCTCATATGAAAATAACTGAAGCTCCTTTTCAACTTTTTTAGTTAAACCATTAAATAAAATCTGAAATACAACATAACTAGTTATGACTAGACCCATGCTGCATAGCTTTCTGGTGAGTGAAGTCATTTAGCCTACAAGATAAAAAACATCAGGTGAAAAAGGTCATTTAAAAAACAACCCTCACAAACCTTGACTAGCACTGCAGCAAGTAGTGCCAACTTGCACTATTTCACAAATAAATTGAAAAGCTTGATTTGGTATCAAAATCACTTCATTTCTTTAAATGAGAAGACATAATAATGCATGAATGCATCAGTTTGTCCTGTCATTAGATGACACTGAGCAGAGCTTGGCTTAATCCTCCTGACACCCACTCTTTGCATATTTATCAACATTAACGAGGTCATCCCTCAGTCTCCTCTTTTCCAAGCTGAAGAGACCCAGCTCCCACAGCCTTTCCTCACAAGAGAGATAATGAATTTCCTTCATCATCTTTGTGGCTCTGCATTGGACTCTCTCAAGAAGTTCCATGTCCTTCTTGAACTGAGGGGCCCAGAACTGGACACAATATTCCAGATGTAGTCTCAGCAGGGCAGAGGAGAGGAGGGGAATCTCTCCCAATCTACTGATCACAGCACTTCTAATCCACCCCAGGATGCTGTTGGCCTTCTTGGCCACAAGAGCATTGCTGGCTCATGGCCATCCTGCTTTTCACCAGGACCCCCAGGTGCCTTTCTCCTACACTGCTCTCCAACAGGCCAGTCCCCAACCTATACTGGTACCTGGGGTTGTTCTTGCCCAGATGCA